>NW_019060376.1:819024-833623 GCF_000696155.1 Zootermopsis nevadensis | reverse complement strand
TACATCTAAAATAAATTAAATAAATTACATTACTGATTATTCAGTGTTTATCATAAAATAATATTTTTTTTTTAAATTTCACGTACTCTCTAAGATGTCTTCGCGTACCCCCGGGGGTACGCGTACCCCAGGTTGAATACCACTGGTGTAGGCAACACGGAGTTTTCCTCCGGGGCTTCCCCGGTTTCTCCGTGGCATCCCAACAATTACTCCATGAAGAAGGCAATGGCAAACCACTTCTGTATCTGAACAGGTCCCAGTCCGAGAAAAGGATTGAAGGATCCTGTTCGTAATAAAGTAGAAGCCTCGTACAAGACTGAAATGTTTCGTATTAAAAATCTAGAATTGAACAAGGCCGGACATTGAGTGCCATTTTCGTTTGTTCCGCAGTGTTTTCCTTGTGCGAGATAGCTACAGCAGTCCCGGGTCATTTGTGCTGACTTTTAAGTGCAGTGGGAAAGTTCTGCACTCACAGATACAGCCCGTAAGTATACGTTCAAGTAATTCGACTTTCTGAATCCACGGTCGTTCTTGAAAGTTCGTAATGCTTCAATTAGATCCCGTTCTTTTATGTAACTCACATTTTCATTATCATGTCTACAGAATCTCACCATTTGAGGTATTTATGTAGCACGTAACATGGATATTTGCGTTGCGTTCAGTTAAACGTTTAGAAGAAAATCTTACGTCGACTGCTCTATCCGAGCTGCTGTCAAGTTGCCATGTTACCCGTCATAAGCTACGAGTAGAGGGGGATGTGCGCGCGCATGCGCGTGGGGAAATAAAATGGAAACAAATGAGGAATGCACATATCCAAGTCACTCTGAAAGGATCTTTTGTCACAGAATAACAAAAATCATTCAAAAGCCAAGTGTGACTTGAATTGTATTTGATGCTTTCCCTTCAGAATTTTTAATTAAATTTTATACATGTCCTGTCCATCACAGCCATCTTGATTTTTATCAGTCCAATAACATTTCGGAAAAAAAACCAGTATAGCAGCTTAAATTGTGTGTGATCTTAAACATGTTTTTTTTCGCGGGGGGTGAGGGGGTGCTAAAGGCCCTGATGGAGAGAGCAAGGACCTCTGAAACGTCACTAAACTTAGACAGCCATCTTCAGACTCGCCACCGCGCAAAACCTCAAATCTTAATTACAGAATTATTTTCGTATTTTTAATTTGAATAAATAAAATGTAATAAAATCAGAATTATATCATTACGATGTACAGGTGTTGGATCCACTACGCGATTCCGTGTGTTATTCTCTGGACAGCGGAGTTACCAAGTTCTACGACCTGCTCCAGCTGGTCGAGTTCTATCAGCTGAACGCGGGGTGTCTTCCCACACGACTCACGCACTACGTCGTTCAGAATCCCACCGGCCCTCTGTACGCAGAGAAGCAAATCATACCAGCAAGTTTCTGACGCCGCCGATAACTCGTCTCTATGCGCTGCGAGACAATCAAGATGGCCGCAATGCGTCATTCTATTGTCATACTCAAGACAGTATTATAAAACTTTCGTACAGGGTCCGTATACATATTAAACTTTTTATTTTCTTAATAAGAACAAAGAGTTCATAAGGCTGAGGTCAATTTTTTCATAAAGAATCTCATAGTTACTCTTGTGACCTGACGTTTTCCACTCTCATATATCAACATTTCAGATTCATTGGAGAACTTTTTTTTTTTTTTAGAGCAGTGGTTCTCAACCTCACGTTCCTTGTTTTAAAAGCTGTATCAACTACCTGTTGGCCGTGGTGTTTGTTACGTCGTACGATTAACGAGTTGATTCTAGTGTTAAGTGCTTTGAAACATCGCGGCTTGTAGTATCAACTGTTGAATTAAGGTCTAATGCAAAACTCTTGTCTCTTGTCATATGAGAGTACTTTTTATATAAATATCTTATTTTATCCAGTATTTTGTTTTTAAAAATAAAAATTCGTTAACGCATCACACGTGAATTAGAATCGACTTTGAAATACGAAGAAATTTACAGTAAAACCTCTGGTGGGGTGTGAAGGGGTTTGGATATTTTAAGATTTATTCTGCTCGTAAAGTTAAGGACTTTGTGTTGATCTCACTTTCTTCTGTTAGAGACGTGTTCCGTGTCGTTTTACTGTGTTTTCTGAACGCTGACATTCAAATTCGCCAGGAGATGGTTAAATATTGTACGTAAATGAATTAATCTGCTTTAAATGAAGATCATTACATTGATATTAATATAAATACGTGTACTTTTCACGTATGCAAAAATGCCTCGTGTCTTAACCGGAAGTCGACGTCGATGTTTATAAAAAAATTATCGTTACGTAATTTCAAAATGGCGGATCACTTGTAATGATAAACGCTTGTAACCCAGCGACGTCTATAAACGGATCGTAGTTTTTTAAATTGAAATTTATTCGTAAAGTTGCGTTAAATTCAGGAAAGATTTTGTTTATAAGGAGAGGAATTATTAAGTAAGGAACCTTGGCGTTGATCGTTTATCCGATAATAGTTACGAAGGGATGGTTGCTATAGGGTGATAATAATTTGTATGCACGAGGCATTTACGTAAATTTATCGTCGGTGTGTGATCTTCAAATCCTGGACTGATTTTGAAAACTAGAATTCCTCAGGGAGGAAAAGCGATTTTGGGGGATCAGTGAAATGACAAAGACACAGAAAATGTTAACGTATAATTTAGACAATATTTTTTAAGTTTGTAATTTGGTTTGTACTGTGATTTTTAATTTATTATATCCATTAATTTAATTTTACTTTTAATAATAATAATTCATCATTAAACATATACTTTGTTGATGTTATTGATAAATATTTATAATTATATTATAATTAGCTTTTGTTAATTATTTTGTATTTTTAAGTCGCGAATTGAACTAGAAAGGAGGGGAAAATAATTGTGTTGTGTATTTGTGGACTGGGTTTTCTGAAAAGCTCCGAAAAAATCATCACATTTTGATCGAAAGTAGAAACTGAATGTTTTCTTCTCAGACGAACAATTTTTTTAAGAAAAAAAAATTTAAAAAAATTTCACTCTTGAAAGTTCGTGGATGAATTTATGAACTTTGGGTTATTAGATTGGAATAAATTTTGGTGTGACTCAGAATCTTTGATGGGTCATCAGATTTGAAATGTGAAATTTATAAATAAATTTACACGTCGGTTACGTAAAATTTTCCGAACAACCGTGAACTTATTAAAAACGTCTTTGTCGTCTTTTCTCGATTGTTTTTATGTCAATTTTTAATTTAAACGTAGAAATGTAACCACTTTCAATAAGTGAACATTTTCTGTGTAATTTTAAATAAAATACTCAACATTGACAAACATGAACAAATTTAACGTGAAGTAATTTTTTTTTTTTTTTTGGGGGGGGGGTGGAAATTTGAGAAGGCAAGTTTGCAGAAACAAATTTCAAGTTAAAAGAGAGGGTCGCCTCCGATCCGATGGTACCAAAATATAAAAATTTACGTGTAATAAGCGATGGAACTGGAGTGAGAAGACATTTTGATTACGTATTAATATCAAGTTTGTTGGGGTTGAGAGCTGCTGTTATCAGTTTTATATAAAGAATTAAGTGACATTTAAGTGAGCAGAGTTTAAGACGAAACACCGCTGTGTGGTATCAGAGAAGTTTGTGTAACATTTTTTTGTGTCTTTATTGTAAAAGTTTCTCGTCCTCACTAGTATTCCAGAAACACTACGTACACGCGCTCTGAACACCCACAGTGCGTTGATTTGTTCAAAGGATGAGCTTTGAACTTAATTCATGCCTAAAATATTATTCTTTTTTTTGTAATTCTATGTGTTAAGATATAAGAATGTAACTCAGTAAACTATAAATTTATATTCAGGTTATAATAAAACTTATGTTATGTATCGTTTGTCTCCTGCATTACGTGAAAATTCTACTATGTCGTACGTGATCTTAGACATTTGCGTTCGTACGCTGGTTAAGACACGCAAAATCCCAGAAACTTTCCTGTGAAAATACAGGGTGATTAAAAAAAAGTTGATGATTGTAATTCAGTAAAATTTAAGTGGATTAAGAGACAAAATATTGCTGTGACTGTACAAGAACCCATGTTGTAACCTGCTCGCAATTGTCTTTCAACATTTGAAGTACAATCAAGTATTTTTCGCGCAAGTGTAATGAGCGTTCATTTTTGAACTGGCATCTTGATCTTACTTAACTTTCCACAAAGAGTTGAGTTACCTTACTCGATTATATCGTGCCTCAAAAGAAAATTCGCCTGCCGAAACATTTCAGCGAAACAAGAGATTTTCATTGGGTGACTGCGTGCGTCAGTAAACACAGTGGACACTTAACGTAACTTGTCTTTTCTTTTCCCGATTCGCTATTTTTAACAAGCAGAACATGCGCCAGGAACGGGTTGCATGATTTTAATATCACCCTGTATAAAACTTAATCTGTGGTTCCATTGAGACTGACTTTGGTTTTACGTTCCCACGTGATGACCAAAGCATGGTTTTTTTAACTCATAGACAAAGGAAAGTGTATCTGAATTATGTATTAGTTCAATGTTGCACCTTTGTCAGAAACCTCAGCCAGGGATCAAACCAGTTTCTCCCACTCTCCACTCCTTGAGTGACCCAATGTCCTCTAGACCTGACCCGGAACTTTTTTGTTCTCCCCATATTCGTGGCCACACGCACGCCCGTCCAATCGATTAAACCCCGAGAACCACGTGACAGATTTCGATTAAATTTGATTTCGAGGTTGTGCCATTCTGCATGACCTCAAAATCGTACATTTGAGTAACAACGGATGATGAAATTAGTGAAGTGGGCAAAATCGTTAAGATGATCAAACCGAGGTTGGATGCAGATGCCAAGATAATATTAAAACGGTTTTTAACGCAATGTTCGAGAGTATGGATTCGATTCATATGTGACTATTGTCCGCGAGGCACGAGAGTAAACGTTGCTTGTGTGGAAGGAGGGAAAGTGGGTTCCGCGCATGCGCTGGTGATGTATTCCTTACCTAAGAACATTGTACTATCAGTCAGTCAGTACATTAGCTCACGACGTCCGGCCTGTATAAGCTGCAGGTGTTTTTCAGTCCGCTAGTAGCACAGAATTCTACCCCCAACTCCCTCTCGCGGACAATATCTAAGAGAGAAAACTCTCTTGTACGAAATATTTTATTAGGAGTTTGCGTCTGACCCAGAAACAGTCCAGCGTGGGCCATATCTTCACCCAGTTTAATCCTAATTTACCTGTCACACCAAAGATCCGCCCAGATCTGTTGCCCGCTGACATATCTTCATATTCCGAGCTGTGAAATGCAGTGCCAGAGGACACCTGAATTTATGTAGTAAATGGGTTTGTAGGTGAGTCACGTCGATAACGTCGATCGTAAAGGTGTTGAAGCGTAAAACATTTGTTCGAGTCGCGTAGAGGGTCTATTATATTTAAAGTCTTGAGTTTGCTAGAGAAAAATCAGTCGGCAGAACAACCCGGTAACTCATTTATGGTTCGTAGGAGATCCTGGGGTCTCGGGTTCGAATTTATAACTTGTGTTGGGCAAGGCCGTGGTCTAGGCAATGGCAAACCACTTCTGGATAATCTGCCAAGATCGTATATGAACAGTTCCCAGTCCGAGAAAAGGATGGAAGGCTCCTGTTCATATGGACCTGTCGTCAGACAGAACACTAAATAATAATAAGATGAGGTGGTGTAGCGGTTAGAACGCTGGCCTTGTAATCCTGGGGTCTCGGGTTCGAATTTATAACTTTTGTTGGGCAAGGCCGTGGTCTAGGCAACGCGGAGTTTTCCTCCGTGGCATCCCAACCATTACTCCATTCACACACAGAAGAAGGCAATGGCAAACCACTTCTGGATCATCTGCCAAGAACGTATATGAACAGGTCCCAGTCCGAGAAAAGGATGGACGGATCCTGTTCATATGGACCTGTCCTCAGACAGAACACTAAATAAATAAATAAAAAGGAGACGAAGGGATTAAGGAGAGAAACGAGATTAGAGGAAGAGAGAAAGAGAATAGGACGACGCGCGGGAACAACGGGTAAGCGTAATTACTACTCGCCACAACAGTCGCTGACTAGAAGCGTCCTACCTTCTGGCTAAGTTCTGTAATGGTAACCTACGTGCAGGTAGGAGCATTTCTACGCGATGACATCATCCCACACCTGTAGGACCTGTTCTCGAGGCCAGCGTTATTACCCGTCTCACAAACGTCACGTCAATACTATACTACATTTCAAAAACATCGCTCCTACTTAGCCTCCATTATCATGTAATAAAGCATGCAGCAGAGACCTCTGAAACGTCAATAAACTTCTACCAGACCACGCGGTTAAAGAACCCAGAAGACTGCAGTCGATAATAATACTTTATTTTGCGAAATATTCAGCGGATATACCAATAATACAGAATCTTCTTCGTGAGGTTAACATTTGAGACAATTTTCTAAATTCCTTCTTCTATGAAAGTCGAAATTTCAACGCCAGGTTACCAAGGTTCCGTTACAAACTTGTCGATATTTCCAGTATATATTTATGTTTTATTTAAGGATCGTGCATCAACTACGCAAGTTCATTAGATGTAGAAACAAAGATAATTATGAAACAGCAGTCACAGATTGTAATATCAAATTGTACGAAACCAACTTCAGGTCTCTTCGTTTTATGTACGTTTGGTTGCGTTTGTCAGGGGCCCGAAGTTCCTAGTAATTGCGCTAGATGGCAAAACGTTATATTTTCCAGTTTGTCACCATTAGGCAACTTTCAGAAGTACTTCTAATACAAATTAAGTAAACGTCGTAATAATAATAATAATAATAATAAGGGAAGAAAGAAGCCATTTCCCGTTGAATTTCAACGGGTAATTTAAACTAGTGGAATATAAGTCAAGATTGTTGGAAATCAAACAACGGTGAGAGGAATTGAGAAGTTTTAAATTGAAAATGATCACGTCATTGGATGAGTCTCTTTGATGTCGTAAGTACTCCTGGTGGAGTTCCAACAACCTGAGGTACTAGTGTGAACTCCGAGGGGCAGAATCTTAAGGAGGTTAAAATCATTTACAAAGATAACAAGACAAACTATTTAACCGGAATGATAATTTATTACAGACTGGTGTTTCTCAACCGGGGGTCGGCGATTTGAGTAATTTCACTTTTTTTTATAGTGTTGCAAGTTTTAAAATTTTCATTATCATATTTTTTCCTTCTACACTGGAATAGAAACATGACAAAAACATGGCTTCTATCTGCATTTCAGTTAATTTATAAGCCTATTCTATTTAATTAAAAATGCGTGATATTATTCTGAAGGTGAGGCCCGCGGCACCACAAAGGTTAGGAAATGTCGTGGCTGATCTAACGTAACAAAAGAAACAGCTTACGTC
The DNA here is from genome assembly GCF_000696155.1 of Zootermopsis nevadensis. Next base: position 826,225 of record NW_019060376.1, on the reverse strand, counting down.
TGAAAGCTTCCAGGCACTGATCGCCGGAAAACCGATTATCACGTGGTAGTTATTTATACGTAATGTGAACACGATAATGAAACTCCCGAGTTAACGTAAACGGAGACAAATTTCTCGATCAGCTGAGCGACTACCAGCTTCTTAAGAAGGATTACGCTGCATGGAATATCTGAAACTGTACTTGAATCTTTATGCTTTTAGACAGAACTCCTGAAAATGTGAGAAAATTTTCTCCGAATTTAATACTGTCAACTTCTTAGTCAATAAATAATTTTTTAAAAAATATATAGATTTTGACTGATACGGGAGTTTTGGAGTCCCTCGTCCCCATCTGTTAAGGATAAAGTAAGAGTGAAGGCGTTAGTGTGATGATTGGCATAAAAGACGGAATTTTGAAATTTTGTATTAGCGAAAGCTGAGACTATTAATTTGGAAGTTTAATACATAATTTAGAATTTGAAGCCACAGCTCGTCTAAATAATATTTAAGAATTCAGTCCGTACCGCAAAGTAAACACAACACCTTGGGGGTGGCGTTAGGAATAATTTACGTTAATTTTGGGGGGGGGGCTACTATAGAGCGGAATTTTAGCCCCCCCCCCAAAATTAAGTCGTCTAAATAACATTTAAGGATCCAGTCCGTACCTCAAAGAAAACACGACACTTCACCGTTACAAATATCAACTGGCTTTAGCTCGTTCCATAAACACGTGAAATACGAAAAAGAACGAACATGTCCGAGTGTTTCCGAAGTGAACATACAGAGCTTTGCCTCCAAATGTATCTCAGGGACGATGATGGTGTCATATCTGTTATTTGGGCTGGTGTATTTCCAGTCGCAAATAAAGTGATTCATAATGTTAACGCGCATTGTTTGCGTTCTTAATTCGCGACAAACGACAACTGGAAAGTCGCCTAGTCTTCATCATTGCCACCAGTTGAAAACTACTGAACAGATTTCGACACAATTTTGTACTGAATGTCCACAGAGTTGTGTCCATCGATCCAATACACACGAATCTCATATCGAAATTTATTTTCTAAAATATCGCTCATATTAAGTGTGTTCTTTTCCACCACGGTATGGCGTGTCTCCAGGGTTCCGATGGAGAAAACTGTTTCCAGATGTGGAGGGTAACTGCCTATAGGCTTTCACTAAATAAACAACGCGGACAGCCGACAAGGCATGGTCCGCCATCTTGGGGTTTGGATTGGGGGTGGGTAAACTACTATTTATCAGTATGTTACGAAAAAAGACAAACACAGGACCATTCAGAAGACCTAGACGTATATGGGAGGATAATATTAAAATGGTTTTTACGAAAATATGGTGGGAACATGTGGCTCAGGATATGAACAGATATTTGGGTCTTGAGGAGATAATAATAATGAATTTTGAGTTCCACAAAAGGAGAGGATTAGCTGAGCGACTATTAGCTTCTCAAGGAGAAGTCTGTTCCATGGAGTCAGTTAAAATCCCGCTCAAGAAAAGTTCAGACCTGATATAAAAATATCAGTTTCTATTTTGAAAAAATGTTCGACACGACGCAGATTACAAAATTCAAGAAACAATTTTGGAACAGTGGTTTTGCTTGGTCTAGGATAAAGGATTTGTATAAACAAGGTAAATTTCATGTTCCTGATAACTATTCCGCAAAGAAATATTTCGGTTTCCAAGTAAAAGTTCCAAGTATTTGTAACCTTGGACTAAATGGGGGGTCACCAGCCAGCTTCAAGCTTCGGTCGATTTACCCCATGGGTAATCCCTTGGTTCCCGCTGGATACAAAGCCGAGTGCTGACTGAGATAACCCACTTCTCTAATTTATTTTTATTTATTTAGTGTTCTGTCTGACGACAGGTCCATATGAACAGGATCCTTCCATCCTTTTCTCGGACTGAGACCTGTTCATATACGTTCTTGGCAGATGATCCAGAAGTGGTTTGCCATTGCCTTCTTCTGTGTGTGAATGGAGTAATTGTTGGGATGCCACGGAGGAAAACTCCGTGTTGCCTAGACCACGGCCTTGCCCAACACAAGTTATAAATTCGGGCACCGCCGGGAATCGAACCCGGGACCCCAGGATTACAGAGTACTAATTCCGCGAAGACGAATTTTTCTTCAGAAGCTGACAGTATGCTAACTTCGCCAAGAAACTATGCAACCATCAGGTTCACAGATAAATCCAGTCCACATCCTCTCATCCTATTTCATTAGGACTTTTTTAATATTATCTTACTATATACGTCTAGGTCGTCGAAGTGGTCTCTCGTCTCCACGTTTTCCGACAAGTGCTTTGTATGCATTCCTCATCTCTCCCCTCAGTGCTTCGCCCCTCGCCCCGATAAACGAAAGGCCATGAGGTATGTGCCTTCGGGTTGCGTCTTGGCACCATCTTGCTCTAAGCTACGAGCCGCTGCTGCGTTGGTGGGGGTGATACAGGTAGCTGAGCGATAGGTCGGCAGAGCCAGTGCAATGAGACCTTCATGACGGTGTGGACGACGGAGGAACGGGGTGTGGATATGAGGGTCCTGACATGTGGCTGCTTGTGTGTCCTGGTGTTTCTAGGATGGCTTCTGGTAATGGTCGAGGCAGGTCTGCAAATAGAGGGCAACGTTTGTGGCCAGAAGACATGCAAGACCAAGGAATACTGCAGCAACCACGACATGATGTGTCGACCCTGTGACGAAGTGTGCGAGATAACATCTAACAACTACCAGCAGAAGACTTGCGAGGACCAGTGTCAAGGTATGTTAGACTAGAGTTCCCACGTACATAAGTAGGGTTAATTTCGCTTCATTCCGAAATCAGCACGTTTTTCATTCAATATAACCCGTTCAGACAATTTTACGATGATCATAATGATGACAGATAAGGTAAAGTTATTTCCAGTTATTAATTATCACGACATGAAGATGTAAAGTATAATGGAGATACGTGTAGCTTAACACTTTCTTGATCTCGGTACTGTATGGAAGTAAGTCTCTAGCTTGACTTCCCATCCGTTTTAACCCAAAGGAAAGATTTATTGAAAAGTTAATAATAAAATTATTTCACTTCACGGAAAATTTAACAAAAAGATTATTAACATTTTAGGAACGAGTTGTGACTAAGAGCGACGGACAAAATATTAACATTGAAATAGTTGTTACATGAAAGGTGAGATGTGTGACAGATATAGAAAAAATATATCATCGCATTTGCAGTTCAACAAAGATTTAGAATTACAATTCGATGAGATGACAGAATACAGTTAAAAGTATTTAAGCGATGTTACCACACTCTGTGAACTACCAGTAGAATCACTTCTGAACTAAAGGACGTGACACACGGCTAGACAGACACTTGACTAGACCAGTGCCCATGCTATGGTAATTGCGCACAGCGGCCATCTTAACTACTAGTTCCGGGCTGAGTGTAGGAAATTTTATGGGCATATGTTTCGTTTATGTTTGTGATTCAAGGACTGTCTGTGATCTTCTAAAGTGTTTGCACGTACGCATATTAAAGTAATATTCCTTTAATTACATCTCTTGCCGAAGGAGATTTGTTTTCATTCCCAAATCTTTCTTCATGACGTGATACTTTAAGTACTGAGACATCGTTACCTTTGGTATGTGTCATATTCTGTTTTTTTTCGTGATAACAAGGCAAGGCACATCAGGAGATCATTAACTGTAGAACGGAGACATTTTCTTCTGTTCTTTCACGGAATGACACCTTAGGCCATGATCAGACTAACAGGCCTACGTATATGTGTATCTGATGACGTCACGAACACGTCATCATGTGCTCAACATTGAAGGATACGACTGAAAACGAAACCTTGTCGGTTTGTTCCGCTTGGCGGACGCGTTCACGACAGTGTTTTTTTTTCTGAACACAGCGTGGCGAACTTAAACGTTCATTTTTTTTTACTAATAGTGTACAGTAGGCGAAAAAATGACTCATAAACCCATATTTTTCACACTTTTTTAAAAACTTTTATGTTTTCTAAGAGCACAAAAGTCAACAACTCTTTCGACTAAAAGACGCAAAACCATCGGGTGAGACCGTAATATGACGTACAGCTCAGAATAATATTAAAACGAATCTTCGGAAAGAAAAGGGTAATGAACTGAAATGTAATGTAACCAACAAGAAAAATGAGTTATAGAAAATCACAAAGAACGCATCTTAAAATACGGACATTTTATCTTTACTGAATAAAAGTAAATTAAATTTAAAACTATTTTATTCAGCGGCATTGAGACGGGATTCCTTACAACCCTCTAAAGCCGAAGCTCGTCTAAATATTATTTAAGAAATCAGTCCGTACCGCAAAGAAAACACACCACTTCACCATTAGAACGAACTACTTTCCAACGTTGTTTAAGGAAACCCACAGATACAAAAAGCAGATATTCTGATTGTCATTGAATTATCATTTAGAGTTAAAATAATTTGGAAAGAAATTACTGATTTACAAGAGGCATAATTATTACGCTTATTTGGTCAGACAAATGTGGATTCTTAGTTGAAGTCTGAAGCTTTGTGACTATGGCGCGTCATAATACTTTGTCCATCGTCTAAATTACGAAGCGAAATACAAATTTGTTTCGGAAGCCCTATCTTTTTCCATCTTCAGGTAAAAAACTAAAGAATAGAAACTATATAACTGTTTGTCCCCCCCGAAGACGGAGGAAAATCCAGCTTCCGAAACGTATTTGTATTTCTATTTGTAATTTAGACAATTAACAAAGAAAAATAATAATTGAAAGTGTTCAAGAGCGCTTATGTTAACTGTTTTGTATTTCCGTGTCAACTTTACGCCCTTCTAGCAAGACGCCTTCGATATTTATTAAACATTTGTCTAAACATCTTAACAGACACGTTTTGTGTGGTTATATCATGCAAATTTCTTCCTAGAAGTAAACATATTTTGTTCAGTCAAATGCACAACACTTTTCAAATAACGGCACATTATATGACTCACTGACAGAGAAAGTATTGCTCGAGGCGTATCGGGAAGGAACAGCATGTGCGCTAGTGTTTTGTCTGTCTCATCGACCGTACCAAATTAGTAATTCTAACAGCCACAAGAGCTCGCCACTGGACCCTATCGCGTTCCGGCTGAATCCAGTACACATCTTCACTCTCTGCTTGTCACGCAATTTCAGCGATTATTCCATACACCTGTGCCACAACTCGTCTCTTTAATTGATATTAGTGGCATCCTTCACCCACCCCTTCTCAGCCATCCATGTGTCCATTATTCAAGAAGTTTCCCCGACAAAAATTCTGTATGCATTCTTTGTATCATTCATCCTCGCCACCGGCTTAACTTATCACAGCCTCTAAACAATACATTGCACGATTAATCGACTAATCGGATTATTATTACATTAACTACCCGTCAGTGATAAAAAATTAAGTGGAAAGATGATTATCTCCAACATGGACTAACTTTTCTAACCTCACTTTTCAAGCGAGTTCCTTGCAAACTTAATTCATAAACTGTGATTCGGTACACATTACATTCCAAAATTACTTCAGTCAGAATTCAGACACCAAATTTAATCAAAATCAGTTCAGTGGTTTTAGAATTTTAAACATGAAGACCTCGTGTCACGAAATACATAAATAAATACTGAAGCCAATTAGAGAGATCGTCAAGAGTTCAGTTATCAAAACTGCCGCGCAGGTGGCACGACTGTCTGCACGCAGACCGAATTCCTCAACGCTGCTTCTAGGGGACAGCGATGGATGAGTCAGCCGACAAATAAAGAGTGAACAAGGAAGGGGCGGTCGGATTTCCCCACCTGACACACAAATACGTCGACTTTTCGCAGACTGCGGGCTACTTATTGTCTTCTGTGTTTGGCCTTAAAGCCTAAGACGACGACGATGATAATTACAAGTTGTGAAATATACACACAGCTTTCGGCAGAATCAAGATTTTTAAACTTTCTAAATGCTGATATTCTCCGGCTAGGGATCCCCATCTGGAGATTCCCCACCGTCACTTCGGACTACAGAAAACACGCGTTGATCGACATATTTTTGGTCAATTTTAAACTGCTGTTTAAACATTTTTCGTAACCCCCACATAATATAAAATTTTATGAACTGGGCGCACAGACGGACGGACGGACTGAATGGTTTTTATAAGCGCTCAGTAGGAATGCGAACTACGTCTAACAAGCCTGAAGTGTTCACACGGTGACAGTCTCCTTCCCTATTTCTGATTCATACCTATATTTATCTGTCTCTTGCATTCCTTCGCTCCTTTTTGTGTTCATTAAATAACTCGGCAACTTAGGTCCTTGGTATAAAAATAAGACAAGTCCAACAAGTAAGACACATCAACAAATATCGAGCTAAAAAATATGCGAATCTCTTTGTTTGGTGCTCGAAGACTTAGCCCTTTCTTGCCTCAAGTTAGTTTCAACACGCATATCGATATTACCTTACGTCGATCCAAGTTAGTCACGCAACCCTATTAGCTAGACTCTTCTGTTGTCAGCTCCGCGTCCAAATCAAGGACACAACGAAGTTAGCACAACAAGACAACCCCCCACCCCCTCCCCCACAGTTCATGTATTGAAATTCACTAAAAATGTTCCATACAGACGATGTATCAAAGCATCTATTGATTTCCACTTGAACAAGAGCACGTAAGTGAAACCGAGCTTCTTTAAAACGTCTTAATATAAGAAAATACTGGCCACTTAAAATGGATTTTGATAATCCTGAAAAGCTTTTTTAAACCAATGTTTTCAACTGCAGTTTAAATGTGTCTCGAAATGTTAATAGGCAAGATAACTCGAAGAGAAGTTTATGAGCGGGACATTGTCGTGACAGGAAGCAATCAGAAATGGATTCGTGGGTACAAACAAACAAACAAACCTCTTGTAAACAATAGAAACTCAGAACAGCAACTGAATTTCCCCTCAAAATCTCGCGATTTGAGTTCGTAATTTTTATGTGAAGAGGACGAGTGTATATTTCATTTCCAAACTCGTAACAAACGTTTTATAATTATCTAGTACACTATAAAATAAAATATTAACAATTCTAGGTGTACCTTTATGTAACCCCTACTTTTTTTCTGATGTCAGAAGTGAAATAACATTCTTATAAATTTTCTCTATTTCTGCAGGACGAAATTCCTCAAAACTGAATTGTCTCCGTCATTCTAGAACAAAGCATCCCCCGAAGATA
>NW_019060376.1:802317-818963 GCF_000696155.1 Zootermopsis nevadensis | reverse complement strand
TGCCCCTGATGCTGGAGGAAGCAATGACCTCTGAAACGTCGGTAAACTTCTACGAGACTACACGGCGCAACAAACCAGAAGACGGCCATCTTGAGACTCACTGCTGTGAAAACCTCAGATCCTACACACGAGCCATCCACTCACTGTTCCCCACTGCGCATGCGCGAAACATTTTCGAACTCTAATTCATTATCCATATTCGTAACATTTCTAAAACTTGGTAGTGTAACACGAAACAATATTAAAAGGTTCACTCTGAGGAGTACACTGACACCCCAAAGGCGTTATTCAAGGTAGTTATTGCACCGTGATCCGATTTAACTGTTCAGCAACAAACGAAAATGTCCTTAGGTCATTCTTGCACTAATGCGATCCGATGTTCCGCAAAGGTGGTTTGATAAAGCGACAACAGAGGTCGGCTAAAACGTTCTCTGTCTTCTTCATTGTAACACTTCATTTCAGACGACATCTGAACGCTTTATTTTTTATTAATGTTTCCAAGGGCAATATAAACTGTCATTTATTCCACCGTGGACTTTCAAGCCAAATAGAGTTTTCCACTTTCAGAAGTTATCATCACATTAAGACAATCGCTACAAATGTCACGTGCAGAGTTTTTTTTAACATTTTTTTTCTTTTATAAAAAAAGAGAGAACGTTTTGTTTGAGGAACCTGTATCTTCAGACACATTGAACTGTTTTTATTTTTACAGCGTGTTAAAATGCGTCTGTCCATAACCTCAATCATGATATTAATCACATAGCAGCTTCTGGAAAATGCATTTTAAATTAATAAACTCCTACGTTAGAATCTTCTACATGTTCGCTGATCCTAGAGCGGTCGTAATGTAGTTCCAATATGATGTCTTCTAAATGTTTTTGTAATGATCGCGATAAGTTACCATTTACATCAATAATTTTCATTATTCCATTATGTCCGCCACGCTGGCCTTGTAATCCTGGGGTCTCGGGTTCGATTACCGGCGGTGCCCGAATTTATAACTTGTGTTGGGCAAGGCCGTGGTCTAGGCAACACGGAGCTTTCCTCCGTGGCATCCCAACAATTACTCCATTCACACACAGAAGAAGGCAATGGCAAACCACTTCTGGATCATCTGCCAAGAACGTATATGAACAGGTCCCAGTCCGAGAAAAGGATGGAAGGATCCTGTTCATATGGACCTGTCGTCAGACAGAACACTAAATAATAATAATAATTCCATATAATTTAGACAATTAAAAATTTGACAGTAACTGGTCATTTTACGATACATTGTGAGCTGAAGAAATTTTAGGGGCAGATTCTGATCAGATTGTAGAAAAATGTGTGTTTCCTGGCAGAAGGAAGCGATGCGTGTTCAACAAGTAACAATGGTGGTTTATTACGTTTTTGGTGCAGCTGTACTACGCAGAATTACATGTTACCTAGAATCATGGAATAAATTACAGTTCTTCAGCGTTGGCGACCTTTTAGTGTGGTTTACCATGCTTCAGCAGTACAAGATACAAGGACTCGCTCCACAATGCTTGTCAGAACCCCCTGTGGTGGCCCCACCTAACACTTTACACGCCCCTCACGACAATAACATTGACTGTAGACACAATCTTTGATGTGCAGACACACTTACTGAACACAGCCGAAACATGACGCTTGTAATTTTGTTAAATATTCAACACATCGAAAAATATTTAAACGTGGAAGTTATTTTGAGATCTGTATTTTACGTCATTTTATAATCTGAGTTGTTTTCGAGAAAATCGATAAATCGATAAAATCGAATTTGTGTTCTATGTCGATCGAGAGTTATATCGATCTGTCAGTAGCTAGCCCTTCCTGAGAATGTAATCTCGCTGATCTAGTCACGAGATTTCTCGCATTTTACGGAACCCGAGTGTAGTACATAATTTCCCACAATATTTATTTTGGATTCATCTTAATGTGTCCATACTGTATATAAAATGGCCAACAGACCGTCCGTCTGTACGTATTTAAATTTTTCTCTCGTATGGTTAGAACGGATTTTCATGAAATATGATATCGGGGGAGTTTCACTACGATTCGGCCATGTTTGTATCATTTATAAGATGGTAAAGTTTCGTCATATTGTGATATAATAAGTATATATTAAATCTTGTCCGTCTAATCACAATAAATTCTTATAAATTATTTATCGTTTTGAAGCTTTATATAATTACATACAACTGAGGATGGTTCTTTTCGGAACTGAAACATGTCGTGAAACATGAAAAATGATGGTCTAATGTAAATCGAATATTTCGATAAAGAACATCATTTAATATTTTAAATATTTTAAATGTTAATTATTGTAATATTTTAATATTTAATAAGAATTTATTGTGATTAGACGGACAAGATTTAATATATACTTTGTATCATTTGTTCATCTATTAAACCGCACTCACCAACAAATATAAATCAGACAACTTTTAGTACGGAATTCTCAATTCCAAAATTTAATCGGAATCCACGAGCCAATTTTGAGTAAAACCACGCGTATCATAGAAACACGACTTTCCCATTATTCGTTAACGTAATTCGTGTATTTGTTCAAAGCGGACGCCGTTAACTGGTTCTGAACACGCTGCCCTATTCTACTGTTATCATGTTTGCCTACTCGCCGTGCGACACGGCTGAGGTAACCCAGCTTTGTTACCCAATCAGAACGTAACTCAAATCCAGACTGAAAATGACGTGTACAGATAGTAGCGATATCTCTGTGTTTACTACACAAACAAAACTCCACTGTTCCACTACGTGTACAGTACACTGTAGGATTTCTGCAACAGTTCACATCGCATGAATTTCAGACTGTAAATGTCCTTGACTGCGTAGACCACACGTAGAAGTCATCTTGTCTCTCGTGATCCCGAAGCAATCAGCCTTTCTGTACGAGACATGTAGGCACACGAGTTTATCAGTAGAAACGACGAAAGATGAACAAATTTGGTTATTCTGAGAAAGATTACCAGTGCCGTTGAGATGGACAGGCAGGGTTGAAAGTTAATAAACCTTGTTATCACTTGTTAAATCTGCAGGGGCTCATTTGGATCGAACCACAAATAAATCTCCACTTATGATCTCCACATGGTTGGTCAATGGAGCATTCTGATAACTTTATTAACCCTTCGAAGCCGAAGGTCGTCTAAATAACATTTAAGAATTCAGTCCGTACCGCGAAGAAAACACCACACTTCACCATTACAAAGATCACGTGGTTAACGTTGTTTAAGGAAATAAAAGGCTAATAGAGACGTACGTTCCACGTATCGAGTTAGATCGGTGCTTGCAAAATGTCGACCGCGCGTAGAAGTAACTGCAGGGAAAATATTGTAAGGAATACGTGAGAACCGAGGTGCTGAGTTTTCAAAATTGAAATTGCTTAATTTCTACGCTACATTTATGAAATATAAACCCCACGGATATCATTTCACATGTTGCTATTTATGAACTGGAATTATCGATTTATACTGACTAACCCCAGTAGACTGTAAGGTAGGAAAGTGTGGTACTTACGCATGAATGAGTGGAGGTCCGGCGCACGACTGAATAGCTCCAAGCGAATTACTTAAAGACGGACAAGATTGGAACTTATAGTTTAATTTGTTCCACTAGAGGGCAGAATTCTTTCCTTACCTCAGGGCTTCCATATTTGGTTACACTTAATAATGTTGGTGTTGGTAGCCCTTAGTGTATTAATGTTTTGCGTATTTGTCTCCAGCACATTATAATTCAGAATTGAATTATTATTGTTCTTACAACTAAATTTTCGTCTTTCAAGTAGCCTAATTTTATAAAATTTTGTAGATATTTATAGGTTTTAGTTTCAAACATAACCTTCATAATCCCTTTGATATAACAACCTAACAATGCTATGATTAGTTCCATTTTGCAAAATTAACTGCCTTATCTCTCTTTATTCCAATTAATTTCGGAACATTAATTATTTAGATTTCCCTTTGAGTGATTTATGAAGTTTTGAACCAAAAACGAGCGTGTGAATTACAGCGAATAATAAAAATCCCAGTGTGTACAGACGTGAGTTTGAGCCCTGTCTGAGAAGTACAGATGTTCACATGAGGTTGCCTTCCGCACAGCAATACACGCCAAATTTCATCCAAATCCGTCTAGTGCAGTTCCTTCAGAGAACACGCAGTGATATTAAAGAATCCAGTCCGTCCCTCAAAGAAAACACATTACATCTCGTATGATCTAAGGCCTTCACGACGATTAAATATAATAAATTCCATTTATAAAATCGTTTAGTTGATGATAATTATGGAAATAATTGGTTTTTATCTCAGAAACATAAGAAACCTATAAATATAATCTGTGAGAAAGATACATAATGTTTAAAGTAGTGGTACGTATAGTTACCATTTTACTTTAAAGGGTTAACCACACAGCTCGCAGACTTTAGATATTGACAAAGTCCATGGTGAAGGATTTTCTATAAAAAGTGTATAGTTGCTCAGCCGGTCATGAAATTCTTCGCTTGTGAGGTTCATTACCGTATTCTCAAAAGCCCATCAATGCACGATACCCTGAGGTAGTCCTTGAGTGCGTTTCCTTGAATTTGTCAGACGCATGTACTACCGTGCGTCTGTTTAAATTTTTCGCATCTCGCATGCCATTTTAGAATCATGTATTTATGTGATATATTTTATTATCTTATTATTTTTTAAGGTTACGTTACGCAAATCCAAATTAGAAAACGCCAAAAGGCCTAATTCGTAAAAGATGGAAAATAAGTTATCCTTTTCCTCAGCGTAATCGAAGGCTGAAGACGTTTACGTAGATGACAGGATAATATTAAAATTGTGTTCAATAAGGCATGAGAAAATAAACTGAATTCGCTATCTGACTCATGATAGGATCGGTGGCAGACCTTCTGGACACAGCAATAAACCTCCTGGTAATTTATTGACGAGCTGAGCGACTGTTAGCTTACGGAGTGTGTTATTTGACAAAAACATCGAGCAGGGACGCGCCTTGTTACAACGAGACACCTCGGATTTCCCTTAGCACCTGCAAATAGGCCACGACCGTCTTCTACCAAATTATTATATACACACACATACCATTCATGAACATCTTCCATTCCATTTCCCCCTCTCCTTCGTATTATGCTTAAATCATCTTTCTCATTTGTTTCAGTATATATATACGACCATCGATATGTGATGAGGGAGGACCAAGTTGGAGGGGAGGACCTCAGAAGTGAGTACACGCACGCACCGTACAAGTACAGGAGCTTCGCAATTTGTTGATTCCTAACCCCACCTGTGTGTGACGTAGCAGGCCCCAGCTCGGGCGGTAAAGGTTGCTAATTCTACATTTGAACTCAAAAATTGGTAATGGGGTATGCATTGAAGTGAGAATTTAAATTAAATTTGGAATGCCATTGTTGAAAAAAAAATTTTTGTGATTGTTGAATCTGGGATATTCGTGATATCTTTCTATTTTTGGATAATCAGTAACAATGTGGCTTAAAATCGCCAAGATTATGACGCCATTGAGTATAATTTTCTGTGCATGATCGTCACTAGCCTAACCTCACCTAACCTAACATAACCCACCCTAACCTAACCTAACCTAACATAACCCACCCTAACCTAACCTAACCTAACATAACCCACCCTAACCTAACCTAACCTAACATAACCCACCCTAACCTAACCTAACCCAACCTAACCTAACCCAGAACGTAAACTGGAAACAAAAATGCAACACCACGTTGATTTCAGACTTCCAAGCCACACGTTCGTCTTAATCAATGCCTAAAATACACTTCATACCTCAAACAAAACACGCGACATGTCCATTACAAACAAAAATTTGTCGATTGTGTTTATTACGAGAATCAAACGAAACCCCAAAAGTATCCCATACTCGGTGGGTAAAATACAAAGTTAAAGTTTTTAAAGGGTTACGATGCAATATGGTTTCCAGCAAACTCAATTTTGATTAATTACGTCGACGAAGACCCATTCAAAGACGTGACAACAGTAGATTAGTTTCAAGAAATGTTTGCTATCATTCAGTTTAAAATCATTTGTCCTCTCATCTCATCAAAAAATCTAAAATTTAAAATACACGAATGTGTAATTTTTCCAGTTGTGCTGTATGGGTGCCAAACTCGGTCTTTAACTTTAAGGGATGAACACAGATTGAGGGTTTTTGAGAACAGGGTGTTTAAGATATTTGGACCTAAGAGGGAGGAAGATGGATCATGGAGAAATTTCCATAATGATAAGCAAACTGGATGCAGCTGGCTCAGGAAAGGGTCCGGTGGCAGGCTTTTGTAAGCACTGTGATGAACCTTCGGGCTCCATAAGGAAAGTGGGCTATTGTTTGACAAGCTGAGTTTTCGATCGACTTTGCAAAGAATTTCCTAAAGTAATATTCAGTGTGTAACAGTAAGTTTGGGGCCGATTAGTCACACGAAACACATGTTTGCAGGTGAAATGACACACTTGAAGGTTATGGTGATTCTAACGTTCGTCGTGTCGATGTTGGTCCTCCTGACATTGGCTTCCTCGCTGGTTCTGTTCTTGTGGCACAGAAAGAGACGGAACACGCGGCCTTCGCTCCATTTGCAGGTAAAATATCTAAACGTTCCACTACCAAGACCGATAACCTACTACCAGATTTCTCCTCATATCATTTGTACTCAGCAGCATATTAAATATAACAATTTCCGAGGAGGACTTACTACACTTTTCCCCTCTAAATTCTTCATTCAAAATGGCGAGATGTAAGCGAAGTGATGAGGAAAATTATATTTTGTTGTGTTTTACAGTCAAATGGGACCAAGAACGGTAAGGCGGATGCGCTGAAGCTGGACATGTCTGTGGTTGTGCCGCCCCCAAGCACCAATACCGCGCCGCCCCCAGTAACGCCAGCCACGACGTCCACCCCTCTGAGTTCGCGCCCTCGTTACCCTAAGGAAGATCCGACGTTGGAGTACGGGGCTTACGACAATCCGGGTTTGGCGCCGTCGCCAGTGTTCGAGGACAATCAGGCTGAGACGACGCCAGTCTCGAGGCGTCAGGAGAGTTCCTTCTAGTAACTGAAGACACGGTGAGGCTAGGGGAATCTTGAAATGCCACACTTTCCGAAGGAACGCCTTGGACATACGATGTTCCTCAATTGGACGACTTCATGAAGACAAAACGTGCGTGAGACAAAGAAATCGCGCAGTCACGGACGACGACTGGACCTGATTACGTCACAGTTCCCTCGTAATTACGTGAGATATTTTTTTAGTAAACAACGCACAGACGATATTTCATGAGTTCCCCTGTTTTTGAAGCGACTCCTGGAGACATTTTCGTTGTTTTTTATTTTCAAGGTTAGTGGCAGTCGGAGGTTCCCACGTTCTAACTCGGTCGATGCCACTCGTCAGTGTAAGAAAATTCTCATCTGAAGACAGGAGCAAAACCAGCTGCCGAAACGTGTATATGTATCATATCTCCGACGGCGAGTCTCAAAATCCATCAAAAACTATTGTGTAAACCACTTACAGTCAAAGACGTGGTAATTCTTGTGACATTTAAAGTTTCAGTGGGATTTGCAATAAATACGAGACTGAAGTTTCGGTTTAAAAAATATTCCGTCCATTTAAGTGATCAGTATTGGGACTGGTGATATATATACGAGTAACTATGTATATTTGCTCATGTGACCGCGTTGCTATGCCCAGTCACACAGCAGGTTTGAGGCAGTCCACGTGTTTGAGCCTAAGCAGACAGTTTGAAGGTGGTATTGAAACCTACCGGAAGTCCCTTCGTGTTCCCTGACCAGTGGTAAATAAATATACGTATTACTGCTCTCTGAGCGGAAGACTAACTCGACCTTCAAACAGAAATACCCATCCGCGCATGCGCACAGCCGTTCTAATACGCGGTGGAGAAACATCGGCTAACTTTCAGTTCTCCCTTGGCTTTCTAGCTTAGTGTTTCTTTTCGGTCTTGTGCTTGTAGTAATTCACAATTTATAGATAATTTACTTTTTAAGTCAGGTCACTTGTAACATACCCAATAATCACGTATCAACAGTGAGAATATTTTCAGTGAGGGACGATGTTTTTAGGACGACATTCAACATGACGTCACTGCTTCAAGGTCGAGTCTATTTTTCCGGTCAGACAGTACTGTGAACAGATTTGTTCATTTAAAGATTATTTAACAACTCTATATCATCTGCACTGGTTGTTTAAGTTCGCTGTGAACGCTTAACTGGAAACGATGTAGAATAAAACAGTCCTTTCGCGTTTTAAAATGTTCCAGAAGTGGCCTAGACGAAGATCAGGGCATCGCAGAATACCTCGGCTAGGATATCCGGCTTCCGGGCCGAAAGTCTAACCCGGGACCTACCGAATGTAGGAAGCAGGATTACCAACCACGACGCCGTCTATCTGATGCGTGATGTGTTAATAGATCTTCGTACACCCGTACTAAGAGACTGTTCCCGGCAAAGTTACGATAAACACCATAAAAAAGCTCGGCCAATAAGGTTCAAGTATTCTATTCAGTCGTTAGAACTCGCCTTTCCCCTCTCTCCGTCGTCGGGATGACTACGGGAATCTTCTAACGTCACGCGGGGTTGTCAGTAGCCTAAGAAACGTAACATTCAGTGTTAAGAGTACAGAAATTCTATTCCGGAAAGACTCATCTCTCTCCTGGGCTATTAACCCTTCAAAGCAAAGCAGGCAAAGGAATTAGATATTACAGCTTAAGGGGAAAAAAAATCTGTCCCTGCCTAGAATCGAATCTCGGTCGTATAGCCAGCGATGTCACTATACTGAGCTACAGCAGCTTAAAGTTTAACAACTCTGTATTTATGGGCTTAAAGGATTCTCTCTGAGGTACGGACCGAATTTTTTTTTTAAATATTGTTTAGACGAACTTTGTTCAAAGCGTTAAGGATTTGTAGAGAAATCTTTTATCTTACTGTTCAGTTTATGTAATTAACCCTTTGAAGCCGAAGATCGTCTGAATATTATTTATGAATTCAGTCCGTACCGCGAAGAAAACACTACACCTCACCATTACGAAAATCAGCTGGTTAACCCTTTGAAGCCGAAGCTCGTCTTCATAATATTTACGAATCCAGACCGTACCGCGAAGAAAACACTTCACTTAACCATTAGAAGTCGAATCAGGCGGTACCACATAAGATTTAACAAAAGAACATCCCGGGCAAAGCCTTAAAGTGAAGTAATAGCCCCGTTCATAGCAAAATCTCTCCTTGGATGATCGGATGAGAGCCTAAGGCCGAACACGTGGACTAAGGTTTCTTGCCCCACACATTCCATGCACACACAAGTTGTTACATTATTATTATTATTATTATTAATATTATTATTGTGTTTGCAATAAAGGTTTCTTAAAAACACTAAATATTGGTTTTTATACAAGATCAGCTGTTGGTTGGTTTTGCAAGTACACGGTTTTAACCCCAGCACAGAGCGACGATGTAAGTTTATCGTAATACTTTAGCTAATTAGTTTATTCTGTGGAAGAGGTGAGACCGTCTACGACTACCTTCGCTTGTTTTATAGTATCTTTAATTCTTTATAAAAAAAATTCCATTTTCACGAATAATCTAAGCACCTGAAATAGCGTCCTTTTATAAACATAACCTCCTCTCCTATGGCGCTCTATTTTAAGAGCGGACCACGCAGGAACTAAATATAGAGCAATGCTGAGCTAAACAGTTGCCTGCCATGACGCGCTCATGGCCGAGTGGTTCATCTTGCCTGTCTGCGCAGCAATTCTGCGCACCCCCCCACTCTCTACTGTCCCAATAAAACAAAGGGCAGATTACATTTGGCGAATAAATCTTCTTCCCGTCTACCGTTTAAGAACGTTAAGATTAATTTTACCCAGGCGAAGACTGAAGGATAATATTAATTTATATTAATCTAGCTCAGAATAGGAAAAGGTGTATGAATATTGTCAACATTTTCTAGCCTATATTTTTTCAAAATTCACAACTGTTCGACGCATGCGTACATAGAAGATTTGTGAGAAGTACGAGGCATTTATTTTGTAAAACGTTGTTAGCCAGCTAGTTGGGGCTTACGAATGGCGCTGTTTAACGACGTATCTTAACAGGTATGATATAAGGTTCTCACGTCCGTGATGGACGATGATGGAGGCAGCACGTACATCTCAAAACTTTTGGTACCACCAAACAACTAAAATAAGACTCGACTTTATTCTTTGTCTTTTAAGGTGTAGACAAGATCACGTAGCATGTCGGCAAACCAGGGGTTTTATCCGACACCGGATAAGATAGGCGCTGGGCGCTGTTGGTGAAAGGACAGACACGACGTAGTTCCTGGTCGCGCGACATTCTTCTAACTTCAACGCAAACGCGCTTCTGAGACCTCAGAAAGGTAAGTACCTCATTCGATTTGCGCTTTCCAAAGACTCTGTCGCCACAACAGTGACCGAGGTTCGATTCCTGTCAGGGGTAGAAATGTTTCCTTGGTCCATATCGAAATGAAATGGTCCAGAGTTAAAAAAATACCTGCTTCCTTCGTAGAGTTCAAGTTCTCACGGCGACAGACATGAAGATGGCTTCTTATGTGATGTCTGCTAGAAATTTATCGACGTTTCAGAGGTGCTTACTGCATCATGGATCTGATGTTGGAGGCATTAACCTCTGGTTCCTTGCAAAATTATGCTTTCTGTTTGGTACGTTCCATGTTCGAATATAACCTTGACATTCCTCGCGGGTTTAGTCAGTTACCTGAACTAAAATTCTGGAATAAAACCTCGAAACATCACATGACCGATTCCTTCTGAATCCTTCCCAATTCATCACTCACACATTCTTTCGATACAACATGCCCGTACCTTCTATAATTTAAATAATATCCTAAAATAAGCCAAGAATCGATGATGACTGTGTTCTGGGAACTGCGCAGTGTAACCTAGTATAAACTGATCGTTTGCCTCCTTCATCAGGGCGATAAATAAACTTTTCCCAGGAAACTGTCATATTCATACTCGCTGTCGAAAAACTCTCCCCTCAAATCTCACCCAGGAGTCGATCAGTTCTCGGGATAAGGCGAGCGAAGCGTGAAGCTGACTGACAACATCCATGTACTGTCTAGGCGGAGCAAACACAGGATGCAGCAACACGACCCGACGTACACAGCGCTCTGCAACTCCGTTACCCTGCAGTCCAACAATCAGGGCTTCTTCCTCGATTTCGCTGACCACGTGACCGATACTGTAGACTCCGAGTGGATTAACGGGAAGTTCGCGCTTCTCCGGACCGACGAGGAACGGCTCAGGGCTTGCTACGAGCTCGGTGACTGCGTGCATGGCGTGTTGCAGAACGTGCAGGAGCTGTATCGTAAGAAGAGTGCGCCACTGTCTGCTCAGAAAAGGCGCGAGGCGGAGAGGTACCTCGATGCGGGGGATCCCCGCCAAGCCCTGCTACTCTGCAACCACGCCGTCATACGCGCGCCACCCACAGGTAATTCCGAAGCTCCTCCAATATTTAAGAATCCAGTCCGTACCGCGAAGAAAACACCGCACTTCACCGTTACAAAGATAAACTTTTTAACGCTGTTTAAGGAAATAATCGCTGTTTATTCTGATAATTAATTAACCCTTCGAAGTCCGTCTAAATAGCATTTAAGAATCCAGTCCGTACCGCGAAGAAAACACCGCACTTCACCATTACAAAGATCAACTTTTTAACGCTGTTTAAGGAAATAATCGCCGTTTATTCTGATAATTAATTAACCCTTCGAAGTCCGTCTAAATAGCATTTAAGAATTCAGTCCGTACCGAAAAGAAAACACTACACTTCACCATTACAAAGATCAACTGGTTAACGCTGTTTAAGGAAATAATCTCATACGCGACCCATAAATACAAATTGTAAGAGCACTGGGCTTTAAAGGTTCGATGTATTTTCAATTTACGTCATTCCTTCAGACTCCCCCGAACTCCTTCGCGGTGTGGTGTGTGCAAATACGGCAATAATCCGAAAGGATTATCTTACAGGAGCAGATCCGAGTGTGGACGAAGGCTTGAGTCTTACCCTCGGCCTGGCAGTGAGATCCGAGTCCCTGCTGCAACTAGAGGAACACGAAGCCTGCCTTTCTGACATTCAACTCGCCATCCGAGAGGGATTCCCGCTGCATCGCAGGTGAGTTGCCTCAAGCTGGACGACTCGGTTATCAGACAACCTTTCCATTCGAGGCCACTGTACAATGAACCAGTGACTGTTACAAGACTATTCCACGTCCCTAACAGGTACGAACTGTACTGGCGAATGGGGCGAAGCTACCGAGAACTGGGGCAGGTCCCAAAGGCACGAGTGTCCCTACAACTCGCCCTGACTCTGCTGGAAGAAAGCAAGGACAAGATCGGTCCTCTGGAGGCGATCTCTTCGTCAGTCAGGCTACAGAACGAGGCGTCGCAACTGGGGATGGAACAGTTGCCACGACAACTGGAGGCAACCCCTATCAAAGGTTAAGACGATTGTCATAAAACATCGACGCTGCTGATATAAACTTGGTATCTTAATCACTGAAAATGGGAGTGAACCCATCTCATGCCTCATATCTCCTCACAGGACCTACTGTACCCACAGTTAGTCGGGGGAGAAACCCTGACATGCCTTCAGCATCTCGCCTAGTGACCGTGACCTCGAGTCCAGAGCAGGGACGGTATGCTGTAGCGACAGGACGCATCGCGACTGGGGACACGGTTGTGGTAGAGGCACCTTACGCAGCCTGCCTCCTGCCTGACATGTTCGGAACACACTGTCACCACTGCTTCGTCAGGTAACGAGAGTTGCCGACTGTCCCGACATCGGTCACCCTTCAATGATTTATCTCTTACAAACAAATGATACTTTGGTGTTCTGGGTTGTCATGCCATGCGACTTTGGACGTTGATACGAACGTCTGAGAAATTGCCTCTAATTTTTCTTCAGCATTGAAGCTGGAGACAGAATGTTTCTCAGATCTCACGCACCTCTCAACATCAACATAACTGTATATACAATGATATAACCTCATCAGTTGACGAGAAATGGAATAACCCTTCAGTGCAGATTTCCATACACGGTACAGACGTCAGATTACCTACGTGATGCCGGAATCTATACGCGGTGAAGACAAGGTACAGTCCACAGACCAGGAGAAAATCCCTGCTACGAATTCGATATACGCGAGTGACGACCGATCCTAAAAGCATTCGTTCCACAACCACTGAACGAACAACAGACGACAGGCTTTCACGTGTTCTGATGTGTACAGCTTTAAGATTACCTCTCAGAGGCACAGCGATTTAATCTAGAATATTATCGCAACACCCACAGTCCACAGACCAGGAGAAAATCCCTGCTAGGAATTCGATATACGCGCATGCGCGACATTTCGCGGTGAGTGACGGCCCATCCTAAAAGCATTCGTTCCACAACCACTGAACGAACAACAGACGACAATCTTTCACGTGTTCTAATGGGTACAGCTTTAAGATTACCTCACAGAGGCACAGCGATTTAATCTAGAATATTATCGCAACTCCCACAGAACACATTAGAGGTGCGCTCACTACACGCTACTCTTAACTGCTTGATGTTTTCAGTCTGTGTAGTAGCGTAAAACTCTGACGTGTCACACTTCCCACCAATAGCAGCCCTCTAGTCCACCAGGCAGTAAACATTCCCCCCGCACCGCACCAGAAACGATTTCCCTCAGCAGGGATTTTCTCGATGGCTGTTGTTACTGAAGAGTTAATCTAACCGAGAACAGGGTTCAGGAGTGAGCGTCTATTGCAGATTACTGGCACCAGTGGGCTGCTCAGAGTGCAGTGGGATAGCATTCTGCAGCACGAACTGCAGGGACCAGGCCGTGGGCTCTTACCACCGCTACGAATGCCATTACATGGACCTGTTGGTGGGCTCTGGTATGAGCATCCTGTGCCACCTTGCACTTCGTATGTTAACACAATCCGGGCTTCAGCACTTTCTGGGCATGAAGGATACCTTGCAAGAGTCCTTCCTACAACCAAACATGCACCCAGGTAATTAAAACTTCTTCAAGGTCACATCATTTATCTAATTCCTGTCGTCTATCATTTATGTGCAATTTTGTTATTACAGGGGGCTATGCGAGCGTGTACAACCTGGTGACCCACGCAGATGAACGCCCAGCAAAAGACTTCATGCACAGGACGTTAATGGCCCTGTTTCTGTTACGCTGTCTACAAGAGGCACACTTTTTCCAAACAAACACAAACAACAGTAAGATCCTAACTGACTAACTAACTAACTAGATGGTTTATCGAACTCGAAGGTTCATCAAAGTCTAAACTTGTGTTTTGTCTCATAACCATACTGCCAACATTATTTCCAAAACATTACGTCATATAAACTTTAACCTCCATATCAGATGAAGGAAAATGATCTTAATGAAACAGTTAGATGCAATTTATATTGCGGTGGTCTAGCGGTTAGAAAGCTGGCCTTGTAATCCTGGGGGTCTCGGGTTCGATTCCCGGCGGTGCCCGAATTTATAACTTGTGTTGGGCAAGGCCGTGGTCTAGGCAGCACGGAGTTTTCCTCCGTGGCATCCCAACAATTACTCCATTCACACACAGAAGAAGGCAATGGCAAACCACTTCTGGATCATCTGCCAAGAACGTATATGAACAGGTCCCAGTCCGAGAAAAGGATGGAAGGATCCTGTTCATATGGACCTGTCGTCAGACAGAACACTAAATAATAATAGTGATGCATACTCTTTCTTAACCTGAACACTAGATTGGGGTGCCACGCTTTATTCCCACAATCTATTTTACTGGAGGCTGAGTGGGCCTGAGAGCTGGTCTGGATGCAGAGGCTAGAGAAAAGAATTTTCTGTCCCTGCCAGAGATTGAACCCCAGTCGCCAAATCCATAGCACAAACTGCATTAACCGAGGTATCACGGCTCATGTACGTCTGAGTACCTTCCTGTTTTACGATGGTACTAACAGTAAACTATGCAAGCCCACGTCAGTTTGAAATTGGCAGAGAATGAATTAGTCTACTGATTAATCTCCTTCTTCAAAGCAGACGCACTGAGTCCTGATGAGCTGTTCATTGGTTCCCTAATCATCCGTCACCTGCAGCTTCTACAGTTCAATGCTCACGAGATCTTTGAAACACAAATGGAAGCTCCAAACAAATTCCGAGGTTCCAAAACTCTTTACGTGGGAGTTGGAATATACCCTACAGTGGCCATGTTCAACCACGACTGTCACCCTGCACTTGCGAGGTGAGTGAGTACTTAAAAATGTCAAGCCTCAACAAATATACGAATGCTGGTATTTATATTGTCTGCATTTAAATGGGATTTCTTGGAGTTAAAACCCAGTCTTTATTGGACACAAAATCTTTTCTGCTTACGAATGCTGTAAAAGTGTCTTATCTCAAATGTAAAGCACGTATAAAGGAAATATTTAGAATAAAGCCAATATATAAACTTCCTTTCCGTATAGACGTATTTACGTCAAATTCTCCGGAACCGTGGTTCCACTGACAACTTTCTTCTAAATGAACACACTTAAAATCCCTTCTTACCACAATTTCACGTAAATTATACTCAGATATCAATTAACAGTGAAACAGAACGACATTACTGTTCCCTTTATGAGAGACGCTGCATCTAGAATCTTGAAACACCCTGTACTTTCGAGTTTCATGTCGTGTTACGTGTGGTTTCCTAAACAGGTATTTCGTGAGCAAATACATCGTACTGCGAGCGATACGTCCATTGGACACTGGAGACTGTGTCTCAGAGAATTATGGGCCAATCTTCACCAAGCGACCCTTGGATTTCCGGCAGAGAACTCTGTGTTCCCGTTACTGGTTCAAATGCAGTTGTCAAGCTTGTACTGAAGACTGGCCGACTTACGATACTCTGACCAGTGACAGTCTTCGACTGAGGTAAGCACTGCACGGGTATGTGAAACTATAAATGGCCATAAATACGTATCAACATATAAATACTTGCCCTATAAGAATGCAGAAATATAAAACAAGACACAACACATGTTGAATAAAACTACTGATGCCTTTTACTAACCATAGTAAAACCCCTTTATGTTGGACACTTTTAATTGGAACTGGCGAATATCCTGTAATTTTACGTGACCACAATACCCTATATCTTGGACACTTTTGATTGGAACTGGCGAATATCCTGTAATTTTACGTGACCACAATACCCTATATCTTGGACACTTTTGATTGGAACTGGCGAATATCCTGTAATTTTACGTGACCACAATACCCTATATCTTGGACACTTTTGATTGGAACTGGCGAATATCCTGTAATTTTACGTGACCACAATACCCTATATCTTGGACACTTTTGATTGGAACTGGCGAATATCCTGTAATTTTACGTGACCACAATACCCTATATCTTGGACACTTTTGATTGGAACTGGCGAATATCCTGTAATTTTACGTGACCACAATACCCTATATCTTGGACACTTTTGATTGGAACTGGCGAATATCCTGTAATTTTACGTGACCACAATACCCTATATCTTGGACACTTTTGATTGGAACTGGCGAATATCCTGTAATTTTACGTG
>NW_019060376.1:773883-802010 GCF_000696155.1 Zootermopsis nevadensis | reverse complement strand
AGAGATGCCCAAAATGTAAGAAGCACGTGCCTTCACAGGAGGAAGTTGTGAAGGAGATGACGGGAAGATTCTCCGAGGGAATGGAGGCCATGGAAGCTGGCGAAGTGGACAGGGCGGTGCAACTATTCTGCTCTTATCTGGATACCATGTACGCGGTGGCAGCGCCTCCGTGCCGAGACATGAGCCTGTGCCAGGATGCTTTACGGGTGTGCCTCGCCAACGGTGGGAACACGTGGATAATGAGGAAGTGAAGCTGTGGAAGGGAAAGGTACAGCAATACAGGTCAACAGAAATAATTCTCCGACATATCATTTCTTCAAACACAACTGTTTCAAATTAGCGCTGATAAATTAAAACACTGTATTTGCTGAAGGTTATGGAATGTGAATGTGAGTAGGAAGATCACAAGTATAACTGCAGACACTCGTCACAAGTAATTTTAAAATCTGCGACAGTAAATTGTACAGAACAGCGCACAACTGGAATGACTTCTGTTATGATGTTCGGTGTATACTTTTTCATCCCATGGAGAGACAGACTGTGAATCAAAATTTCTGCGCTAATATTCCGCAGCGTACACGAAAATGTCGCAGAAAGAGACTGGTTTCTCCCCGAGTCCCCTAAAACATTTAGATCAAATACTGATAACCTAAAAATAAAGAAACATTAAATAAAATCGTCTGCGCAAAAGAATTTCTGACTTCAAAACAGCACAACACATCCCTCACCGTTTGCGACCCTTTCCTGTTTCCAAAATTCAGATTGGAATTTGCGGAGAAGAGATTTCAAAACTTCAAAGAAAAGTCTGTAGCGTTAAAGGCAGGCGCTATCTTTCCTCCTTCCTCCGTCACCCCACAAGCTTCAAGATTACAGTCGCGGACTGCATATGCCAGTGAAATGGATATAACTGCCGTATCACAATACAGGGTTCAGCAAGTATTCAAAAATAGTGAGGTTATGAAGAACACGGTGCCGAAAAACTTGACGACTTTAACCGCAGAAGGGGTAAGAGGCAATATGGGCTTCATTCCCCTATTCACACCGACAACTGGTAACCGTGGAAAATGGTATAAAGTCCTGTGGCACGTGGAAATGTCACGGGCATCGAGGCCCTTCCATCGGGATATTAGACATTTCTAAGCAACTTTCTACCGCCATTTCGTGGTTTACACGAAGCAGAAAAATGATAAAATCTGTTATTTTGGTTAACAGCTTCGTAGGGTAATTTTTTTGTCGTAAGAGGCAATTTTTGTTTTGGAAACCTTCGTCATCTTAAAACATGGTCTTAAAAGATTTCTTCAAAACATCTGGATCGCGGTTAAGACCGCTTGATGGTTTCAAATATGGATGAGTCGCCACAACAGTGAACATGTTGATGAAGGTCTTCTGGGTAATGCCACGTGGTCTTGTGGGCCGATACCAACATTTCAGAGGAACACACTGCCTTCACCTTTAGGGTTGAAGTTGAAAGCAACAGAGCAGTGGTCCCCAACCTTTTTGTGCCTACGGGCACATTTGAGATTTTATAAGTACAATTATTATTACTCAAGTGGGAAGTTAGTGTGATGTTTGGCGCTGCATTTCATCGGCCAGTTTTTCAAATTTGGGAGTGTAGGATGATGTTGTCGCTCGCAAACAATCGTCAAGATGGGCATCAGTAAGTCGAGATCTGCGCTTTGATTTTATAATGTTCATGGTTGAACAGCCTTCATTATTCAGTATAACCTCTGTCCGTAACAATGAGGGCACCCAAAAAAAAGCCTTCGCGGGCGCCATATAAGTCCACTTGGCTTTACCAGTCACAAGGCCTACATCAAAATACACATTACGAATGAAAAGCGAGTATTTTAAATTCAAAACAAACATCGTAACACTTGATTGTAATTTTTCTGATTACTTCACAGAAGACAAACTGAAGAACTAACCTTGTGCTGGGTTTGAGATTTACAAGTTTTTGGTCACCAACTTAAGACTAAAAATACACAAAGTTTACTTGATGCAAATCATTCAGGGGCACCTTCTACCTCCATTACATTTTGTATTTTCAAAGGTAAACGCCATTACAACGTACACTCAAACTCTGAAACACAGCAGGAGACGGAAGAACGTCGATTTCTCAGACATTTCCCCGACAATGCTTAAGGAAAAAATCTGTAAGAAATACCCAAACTCACCACGGAAAAATGCAAATATAAAATGAGATACTGCTTAAATACAAAATCTACAAATCGAACAAGTGTACGAAATGCCTTCCGCGGCTCAGAACGAAATATTCCAAAAGGTGCGGGAACGGGCAAGAACAGGTTTGGAGCCACGGCACTCTCTAAATGGCTGAGGAATGGATAATTTTATGGACTACAAATATAAAAACCAACTACTTCTAAATATTTCTCTGCCTTTATAATCAAGATTGAAAAATACACGCATAATCCCGTGAAGCTGATTCACATAAACTCACAAAATCCTATATTAGTTTATACATAATTATAATAATCCTCATTTATTTATGACTTAACTATATAGACTTCTGAATATTATAATGCACCTTAAATCTTTTAATAACGCAAATAGGAATAAAAATTATGAAACTAATGGATGAAGCAGTCTTGAAAGGGCGTGCCGACTGGTACGGAAGTAACGTGGCGACGATCTACTCACCGAACGCGACTACGATATACAAAAAAAAAAGTAAAACTCACAAGGCACATCCTGGCAGTACGCAGCGGCACACGAACGTAACATCGCCATCGTCACGGCACTTGGTAACACTGCGATGATGACTAGTCCGATACAACATCAACAACTTGGGAAATTAAGCTGATGAATGAGTGAGTATATGAACGAGCGATCCAGATGCGGTAACGACATCGTGAGGATGGACAGCGATACGTGACAGTGGCAGTACGTGTAGGCTCCATAACACACATCAACACTCTTAAATAGCGTTACAAATTGCGATCAATTAAATACTTTTAAGAAGCAGATCAAATGTACCCAGATGTGAACAATTTGCTGTAACTATGAACGACTACGTACCTCAGACAACATCAAAGAGCTGTCATTTTTTCTTGGCCCCTCTTCGGTTTTTTCGACTCAGACTTTGTTCCGCTCGCCACCCTTTCGTCATCACTGCTCGTTGCAAAGCGTCTTGCTGGGGCGGACGTCGCTGAACAGCCCGAATCGGACTTATTCACAGTTCCGGCTACACTGCCCGTAGTCCCCGCGCTCCTGTACGGACCCGAGAAAGTACCGCAAAGTTGAGATTTAGCAGGGACCGAGCGCCCGGCAGCGACCGAGTTAATACAATTGTTACGCTGGCGTGATTTGGCAAATACGGACATCAGAAGGTCCGTCTTTGTCGCTCGCTTTGAACTGCCCTTAGATGGTTTCCTTGCCGTCTTTCCTCGCTTTCCGCACTGTCGGTCTTCTACCAGGACACCCGATAAACACGGTACGTGGTGCCTCTTGACGCCTCTGCCCTCTTCATAGCGCTGCTCTAAATCGATACATTTCTCCCTCTCCCTGTGGTTATTGAGTCTTTGATCGAGGGCTACCCTACGAGTTTCATGTCGCTCCGCCACTGTATCCGTGTCGGAGGTGTCCTCTTCACTGTCCACGATGATTCGATGCCACCGTTTCTTCTTACTGCTATGGTGCTTTCTACTTGAATGACTGAATTTTGGTTTTGGGGTTTCTTCCGACAGCCTCAGTGGCTTGAAAACCTCCTGTTCAGTGTTTTCCAGATCCTCCAGAACAGCAGGCGAGGATACTCCTTCATGCCCTAACACTGGCTGAGTGTCTTTCAGAAGACTGTCCCATTCCGCTACCTTGCTCTCTTCCACATCACTGCTAGGTCCTGTGTCAGTCACAAACTTCCCAAGAGGTGCCCTCAACCTAAACTCTGCCAATCCAAACTCCGACGGAGGCCGAACCTGTTCCGCCTCATCATGGAACTCATATATGTCATACGACCTTGAAACGGCAACATCCAGTGGCAAGGATGGTGGTGTCTGCTGCCTATTTTCTTCGGTACCGCCATTGGGTTGACTCATGGTCTCACACTTAACCATATTCGACACAGTCTTTTTCTTCTTCTCTTCCAAAGAAGCATATCGATTTGTGGACAGAGGAGTCTTCCGGACCGATGGGAAACGAAATCTAACATCAGAGTCGAGTCCTCTGGACTTTTTACGAGATACTCCACTCCACATTGCTGCTCCAATAGTTCCCGGAAGGCCATTACGTATCCTCCTGTCCCGCGCATTCAGAGCCCTCAATGCTGCTACAGCCTTTGCTTTAATAGAATCCTCATCATTCGCACCGCACAAACTCTCCGACCTCGGTTGGGAGGACTTTACTTTTGCGCCATTTCTCCAGTCGGTCCTGGAAGATTCGGACAACTTCTCTTGCTCCTGCCTTCTTCCTACATCTGCAGACCTCGCGACTGCCGCTGTTGCTCTCTCTAGTTGTTCTTCTTCTGCGCTGTTGCAAGCGGTTCTCCCTGTGCCGTCTGCCTCCTGCACAGCAGCCGTACCGCTCCCTTCACCTTTCCAACTTGAAATGCACTTCACAACTGAACGATCTTTCGTCTCTCCCGACGTCTCACTATCCGCGAAGCCGGCAGTCTGCGACTTACAAGGTTCACTGTCCACTAAACTCTGCTCGGAACAAAAATTCGAAATTCTGATGCTCAGGGGCAGACTGTCGGTGTCAACTTCTGATGCTGCGCTCTCATTGCTTGTGAGGGGGGAGGATGTCCTGGTGCGCTCCAGAGGGCTGTCAGTGCTCAACCGACGATACTGCTGTCCGCGGTGAGCTCTGGCTACGTGACGGTTCCTGTTGCTCTCGCTGGTGAACCTGCGAAATATTTCACAACATTAAGATCCATGAGTGAGGCCTACCTAATTTTCCTTTTTCATTCCCACGGCGTTTGCCCGAGGTTGTTCAAAAACAAATGGATTAAAAGGATTACACTACAATTACGTACAGCAGTGTCCATTCTCTTAGGTATATTTGATATTTATTGTGAATATTAACCTCAAACAACGTAACTTAGAAATGGGAGAAATCTTCAGTTTAAACGCACTTATGGAATCATCCACAAAGAAAATAGAATCACCAAAAAGACTGAACCAGTCCACTTCAGAACAACAGAACAGGGTTTTGAGCGGCAACCAAATGTTTGGTATTGACCAATGTTTCGACAGACATCGCAGATTTAAAGGTGGGAACGAGGTCCGGCCAGATCTAAGGATATTAACCAGCCATGCCTGGGTGGATGTTTGAAAAGACATCCTGTACTCTGATAGAAACACAAGCCTGATGTTCAGACAAATCCAGTCTGATCTAAACCATTATTATGAATCTTAGAATAAAAGAAACAAAAATATCTGTCCTCGTTCTGACATTTTTCCTTCAAATGACTAATGGAAAACAGTGGCTCCCTAGTAATCATTAGCAGTTTGTTAATGTTTCAAATCAATTATCTGCTTCCAGGAACTAAATATATTTGTGATACACATCATTACCTGGAACAATTTAAACTGTATTGCACGTAGAAACATTCTGAAACTTTGGAACTGAAGGTTAGGTTAGGTTACCACATTAAAATGTTCATGAACTCACTCTTGTCCTTTGTTTTGATTAATGAAATACACACGCTTAACCTCACAAAACAGAGGAAATATAATAGCATATATGTTGCTTTGCTCAAGCATTTACAGACTTCCTAGATCTTACAGTATTACAAATAATCTCGGGAGAAAATAAAAATTCCGGTATTTATCTGAGAATAAACACAGTCTACAAAGTATTAGACAATACAAGATTTATAAAAAAAGGTTTCCTGTTGTCACCAATGTGATTTCTGTGAACGTTTTCTTCCGACACGGTAACGTATTCACATTTGACTGCCATCTATGTACTCACCGCCATAAGAACCTCAAATCCAAATTAAAATTATACGTTAAAATTAAATTACTGTTGCGGATTTTCAGATAGGCAGATTCTATTTATGTTTTATAAAATCTATGTTACAAATATGAACTATTGCACATTCGAGCATCAATGCACAGAATTCGTCTCGTTACCGACCCACCTCTCATCACAGTCGACACAGTTGAAGGGCTGCTCGCCGGCAGATCCGCTGCTGTGACGCCGATTTGCCATCTTGAGCCCACGACCCAGTAATCGCGCTACAGGCTGTGTAAGCAATGGACGGCCAAGACTTTCAACAGGAGATCCAACAGAAGGGCTGGCAGATACAAAGAAAACTTTGTGAACTGAAGGCAACAAATTATATTCCATGTACTAAAGAACTGAAGGCAATTTGTGGTTGGCAGTTATGTGGGCTGAGGTTTGGAGCTCAAAACTCCCAAATTAAGACGCAGGAGGGTCCGTTGTGGTGCTGAAGTATAGGAGAATAAGATGGTACAGACATATAATTTAGATGGGCGAGATAAGAAATATATGCAGAATTTTGGTAGGACAATCTCTTTGATAATAGCACCATAGGTTCATGTTAGCAGCGTTTAAGTTTCACGTACTGCTGTGACAGAGTCAATGAATTTGACTGGGTGGACAGCCTGTGCAGTATCATTTTGGATAAATGTCCGAAATTTAATTACAGTGTAACTGAAATAGAATGAGTAGGGTTTGTCATAAGAACTTCATTTCAGAGAGGAAAAATCAATGGGAAACTGGCATCATAAATTCCTTAATGGAAAATGGTATATAAAATGAGGTGACTTTGTGGTCCGTCGGTCTTCACAGCCGGAGCCCAACGTGAAACTTCAGATTTTCAGAATGAGCCACATCACATGCTGCAAGTTATCTGATGCTTCAGCAAACACCGAAGGGTAAATATGTGTTGGTTCGGAACCTTCTGGAAGGCTTATTAAGGAAGGCAACGAGTGGCAAATGGGATACGATGGATCTGAGAGGCAGGTTGGAAGAAAGGCCGGTATTCAACTTGTGGTGAGCACGTGGTCAAGGAAAAGAGGTACAAGATTTCAACATTTTGAAAAGCAAAAACAAAAATATGATCAGCTGTTTTGTAATGGAAGACCAGTGTATTCCGATCACGGCATTTAGAACCAGCCAGCTTTCACATCTTGGTACACCACGTCCATCAACCAAGTTCCTTGCAAGTCTACAAGTTTATTCTCACACACGGAAGCACAGCAAATTATGGTTCAAATGAGGGTGGGCTTGCGGGTATGCTGTGAACACTGGGCAGAATGTTGGTGGGAATTATCGGGGCACAGCAAATAGCGGGAAGGACTTTTGTTTCCAAAGAATGGTTTCTAATCTGCAGTCAGTTGAAAGTACAGGATGCTATAGTAAATATGAAAAAAACAATCATTTTTATATCTCCATTAAATGGACAATGAAATGAGCTGAGATGCTGTAACACCTCTGATAACAGAGCCAATGACGGCAGAAAACTACAGTGAATGAATAACCACAAATGAAAGCAGATTACCCACCTCTCCAACAAGATTTAGAATCACTATGTTTCTGGCTCACTACTTCCATCTGTATATAATGTACTTGATTTGCCACGCTGGCGTGGTTAGATCCCAGTGACGGAATATAACACCGATTTAGTACAACTCACTTCACTAGCATAACAATACCAACTATAAATCAATTACCTGGATTGGGAATGATTTCTTTTTCCATGGTAAAAACACTTTCTCTTCCCAACAGATACACCACAACAAACTTAATATCAAACTGGATACTGGGAACGACACGTTCTTCAAGTGCCTGAGCACTGCGGGTCCCGACTTTTCGTTGGTTTTGATCTATAGACGTTTGGTAGGACTCCTTGGACGAGGGATCGGCCCGTCGCAAGGCCTCTACCTGTACACAGGACAGCACGACACAACATCCATGGCTTGAGTGGGATTCGAACCCACGGTCCCAGCGACCAAGCGGCACAAGGTCCACGCGGCCACTGCGGACCCCCAATATCAAACACTGTGGCCAAATAGCTACACCTCTGCTTCATATTCAGGAGGTCTTGGGTTCAAATCATGACGTTTATCATGTTTTTCTCAGCGTAGTACCTTAAATTAGGCCATGACCACTTCTTTCCAAGTCATTATTCAGTCATCATCCTATCATCTGATACTATGTAGTCCGAGCTATTGTCGCCCTCGGTGGACTAGTGGTTAGCGCGCTCGCTGCTGGACCTAAGGTTCGCAGGTTCAAACCCGGCGGAGGTTGATGGATTTTTAATGGTGATAAAAATCCGTAGCACAACTTCCTTCGGAGGGGAAGTAAAGCCGGCGGCCCCATGTCATCGATTTACGGCGTGTAAAAGAACCTTACCAGCATGAAAGAGGTGTTTTGTAAGCAAAATTCAGTGGCCATTTCTCACCAAAGTCTCTCCTGATTTACTACTAGATGGCTCTAGCAGACAAATTAGGATTGAGTAGAAATTGTGCAGAGGCAGTGGACTCGTCAATCATAAATACACACTTCAAAACACAAAGAAACCTCCCACATGGGAGGAGGCCAGGGCTCGAGTTCTGGCCGTCGCGCCGCGGAAGGAGGAGTCCGAGCTACTAACAGCATTGTTAAACAAATCACAAATGAATAAACAAACACCGCACTGTACAAAATAAAGAACTGAGTTACCAGGTCAACAAACCTGCAGGTTCTTGAGGCACATATTCATACCTTGGCACCTGAGTAGCAGGGGGAGAAGGTTGCGACCGATTCTTGCCCAGAAAGTTGTTAAGGGCCCTTGTCAGTAGGCCCCCAAGTGCTGATGTCATATGACTGCGCAGTCCCTCATCACCACCGCCACTACCACCAGTACTGTGATTACTGCCACCCAACCTGAAATGTAATGGCTATGCTAATCCCATACTCGAGAAATATCTTTCTTACACAATACAATCTTTCTGATACCTATATGAAGTGTATGTACAAGAAAACGCTAAATCGTAACACATTCTCGTCTTCAAGAATGAGATCCACGTACTGGCTTTAAAATATTTCTGGTGTCTGCAGGGTTAGAGCTCCACGCTAATTCTGCCACCTGTCTTCACGTTACATCTTTCCATCTTCCCTCTATATGACAATTTCTTCATCTCCGTTAACTGACTGCATGTCCTGACAATTCAACAGTCCTTCTACGCTCATTTTGCTTACCAACATACACTGCAACTAAGTACCAGTTTATCCTGCTACATACTAACTAACTAACTAACTAACTAGATGGCTTACCGAACCTGAGGGTTCATAACTTTTCCAGGTAAAAATTGTGAGAGATACAAGCTGTTGCAGGAGCAAATTTAAAATAATATAAAACTCTATAATAGTTTGTACACATTTAAATAAAATTTATATCTCAGCGTACGAAATGATAATTTGTAATTTCTGAATAAGTATTATTAAAGATAACGATAATGCAAAAATAGTGACAATACAGGTTTCTTGGCCCTTGGGTCCAACTGAAAAACTGTTCTGGCCAGAGCGAGGAAAAAAAAAAAGTTGGACCACCCTGGTTTAGGATATGTACCGTCACTCACCCATCAGGACGCTGATCTGGCAGCTTGCCTGCAAGGTTCTGACGTTCTACATGAGCTACTCCGACATGATCTGCAAGTCCCTGCTCATCGGGCAGAAGTTCCTTACATACGAGGCAGACGTGTCGTTTCGGTTCTCCGCTTTCCTCGGATGCCGAGCTAGGAACAATACGCGGTCGTTCTGAAAGACACAACAGCATAAAATTTCTGTACTGAATGTTCACAGATTGAGAGACGATGAAGTAATTTTACGCATCCACCCGCCACTACTACATGTGCCAAAACAACTGTGAGCAAGCACTGATATGACAAAATGAGCGACTCTTGTGCTGCACAACTCGAGGGAAAGGTAACATTACACAGAAACAAAAGCATAATACACAACTGCATCGACAACTTCCAATCTGTGGACAGGACAAGCACGGCAGAAAATCTAGTGTACAAAGGAACGCCCTATAATGTCAAACATCATATCAGGGACCGAGAAAAGAACGCAGCATCTCTTCAAAATCGGGGTAACCAACAGAGATAAATAACCCTTTCAAGAACAATTTTTTTTATTATCCAAACTTTCTTGTCCAAAAAATACAGCCTACGTGCAGTCCAGCTGGAGGCTCATAATATGGGAATTTAAACCACAAATTCTCAGCATAATACACAATATAATGTATTTTTCCCACAAAAACCTTATGGGCAAATTCAAAGTGGGAAGTATGATTCCCATTGTAATGATAAAGGAGAAAGAACTTTTAAGCATAAGAATCACACCTGGTAAGAACCAACGCGGAAAATAAATGCCGTAAATAAACACAACAAGCTTAAAAGATGATCTGTGGGCAGATATGAAAATAAACAGGTGGGGGGAGGGGGACATGAGATAAAGCCTGAATACTGTCATCAAAAACTACACGAGATGTGCATTTACAAGTTCAAATTTTTCAGTCGTGGGCCAGGACAATGTTACAGGGACAAAAAAGATGGCATCTTCCTTGAAAACAAAAAATTATTATACTTTAAAGTGGAAGAAAACAAACACATTCTCTTTAGTGAACATAAAACCAAACTGACAGCACATGTAAAACAGCATTCAGGAAAATTATGCCCAAATTTTAATTTTTTACAGTCAGCTGTAAAAACATAGTGCAAATCTTTACTTTTCGGAGTATTTTCTTTCAAATTAATAAGAGAAATCTCAACACTCACAGTGTATGCACTAAATGATTTGTAACATATAAACATTCTATAGGCCGTCTATTTGAGACCAAGACTTACATTCAACAACGGTTTCCGATAACAAAATAAAACAGTGGAAGGTGTTAAACATCTTTACTGAAGCTATTCAGAAATAGCTAAGAGCATTACAAAGACACATAACAAAAGTTTCTGAGAGCAAAATGTAGAAGAGAATATTAAATCCCAAAACCGGGAATGAGGACGTTAGAGAAAATCGTGCAGGGAGTTTAATAATTTGTGATATCACCTAACATTATTAAGGCGGAAAAAAATCAAGGATCATGAGATGGGCACGGCATACAACATGCATG
Source organism: Zootermopsis nevadensis (assembly GCF_000696155.1). Next base: position 790,924 of record NW_019060376.1, on the reverse strand, counting down.
AAGGAAACAAAGAAATACAAACATTCCAGCTGGAAAACCACAAGGGAGAGGTACTTTGAGACCACGGCAAAGATGGGAAGATAATATTAACATGTTAGAAAAATACGGCGTGGACTTGAACAAAACTGCTTAGAACAGGATGCAGATTTTGTTAACACTGTAATGAAACTCATGATTCCATAACAGTAGTTATCAACTTTTCAAGAAAAACCATGTGTGATAAACTTTGCGATTACCACAATGACTTGCGGAGTTACATAAAATGTTAGAATTATTGCTTCATATTCAGCAACTTCGTGATACTAAACCAGGAGTTTAAGATACTAAATTTTTACAGACTGGTTTAAAGCCGGGTTACAGTCAAGATCTGTGAACATAACTTGTGATTAGGGCAGACGTGACTCTCAATAACAAATACGAAAACCAGTGGAATTCAATTCTATGCTCTTTTGTTAACAGCTGAGTGTCCATGATGATGTTGGTGTTCTGGGTTGTAACGCCACGTGGACTTGTAGGTAGATACCAACATTTTGGAGAAACATACTGTCTCTATCTTCAGGGCTGACTACCCAGAAGACCAACATTGACATCTTCACCACTGCAAAAACCTCAAATTGCATGGGTGTCTCTGCACTGCATACTGGAACACAGAAAAACTGCATATGGCAGAAAGGGATCATTACAAAGAGTTTGTCATATGTACCACCTTCGTGACCAGCAGCTACATTACAAATAACCAGTTACGCTAAAACTTAACGCTCATGTGACCTTATTCACAATGCAACAACAACATGCAGTAGAGGTAGACAGACAGAAACCAAGGAGGAGGCCTGGGAATGAAGAGCCGACCAATCTGGCTAGGGAGGCCCTACCAGTAGCTCTTGGGGTCAAGCCCCACCACCACGACAAGGTGCAGGTACCATCAGTTAATAACACACAAAGCGCTGGAAAGTAAGCGGACAAGGTTTTGCCATGTGACCGACAATCAAGTACATTGCCAAAACATGATACACTTTCAAACTAAATGCCACATGTATATATATATATATATATGTTATGTGTCCCACCTATGCCATCCTCCATATTTTTTTGTTTCCAGAAAAATAAAACAAGAAGTGTGTGTGTGTGGGGGGTGGGGGCATGATCACCTCAAAAGAACACTAAACAATAAATCTAGCTATTAATTCAAAACATCCTTTTGCGGAAATACAGGAAGCATGCATTTTCAACACAAAAAGAGGATGCAAACTTTCCCACAGTTAAAAAAAGTACAAAAATAATCATAAAAGGTCTGATTGTTAGTCGGCAACTCGTCACCACTGGAAACTCAATGACAACAATTTTTAAGCATAGCTGAAGGAAACCCACAGTAGTTCAGGCCAGATATGGAGAGTTCGGAAGGTTTTGCAGGTAACAGAAGTGACACATACTGATGACTGCTTGGGTGCGGTGGCGAGTGGAACTGTTGTGAGCTGCTGCGAGGTGATCTCTCAGAGCGGTAAGCCCCAGGAACCTACGGCTACACACAGGACACACCATGTCTTTGCTCTCATACCGAGCTAGCTGCATATCCTGAGTTCGTAAACCGCTGCGGCCGGAGACTGCGCGGGTTGTCACAGCTGCCTGTGCCTGCGCACGCAAAATGAACACATCAAACTACGATTACATGCACGTACACCCTACAAATCATACTGCAGCTCAGTGACAAATATCAGCAGATGTATCGTGAATGTACATCTTTAAAGATCACCCTTGGTTCCTTTATCTATGTGGTTTGTAATTTTTAAAGTTTGGAAAATACAAGTATGAGACTTCAGAGCTGACAATATTGAATGCAGCACAGTACCACTGCAACTGAAGATACTGCACCGCCATCCTCTTCCCTCCTGTCCCCCTCTCCTACCGTGTCCTCGACAAGCTTTGCGGCTCTACTGGACACCGCGTCAGTAGGGGTACTAGCAGTGGAGGCAGAGGCAACAGTGGATGTAGCAGTGGCAGACTTTTGGTTGTCCAGGTCCATAATGTCAGCATCTTCCAGAGGCCAGCTGCCTTCTCCAAGTTGCTCTAGCATTGCCATCTCCTCATCTGTGGCACCCATGGCCTGCTGCAGTTCCCTCAGTCCACCGTTCGGGTTCACTTCCGCGGTCCCAGACTGTAGCAGGTCAACATATGGCGGATATCTGTTAGTAGTTTCCAATCCATCAGCAGAACGCTCGTTGTCCAGAATCTGTAACGAAAAGAATCTGAAGTGAATGTGTGATATGGGCCAGAAAGAAACTTCTTCCAGACTAAATGGCACAACAATCCAGAAGACAGCCATGTTCATTCTTACTGCCATGAGAATCTGATATATCACTCAATAAATATTCCATTTGTTTTGGAGGTTTATAAAATGCCACCCCCTACTTTGCGGAAAGAATGTAAATTACACATATCTGAAAACAATTAGGATACTGAAGAACACGAGAGCTTTTCGATCTATAGGCCCCACCTAGTATTGTTACGCTTGTAAAATCAAGATTATGTGCTGGGCACGTAGCTAGGATAAAGGAAATAAGAAAAGAATACTGAATTTTGGTGGAAATTGTTATCATGGATGACTATGAAGGCAATGGAAGGAGAGAGTCAATTAATGAACATTGCTGGATACTTGGAAGACCCGTTCTTCAAATCCCTGAGCACTGCGGGTCCCAACGTTTCGTTGGCTTGACCTATGGACATTCGGTAAGACTCCTTGGACGAGGGATCGGCCCGTCGCAAGGCCTCTACCTGTACACAGGACAGCACAACACAGAAAAACGCGGACAAACATCCATGGCTTGAGTGGGATTCGAACCCACGGTCCCAGCGACCAAGCGGCACAAGGCCCACGCCTCAGACCGCGCGGCCAATGCGGACCCCACGAACATTGCAAATCCACAATATTTGAAGAAACTGGAGGCTGAGAGAGAATGCGATAGTTATGAAATTATAAATGGTGAATGGAAATAGAGAGGGGGAAAAGTGATAATTGCCAAATGGTCCAAAGGTAAACATGACAAGGTGTTAAAAGGTTAAACCAAAAGTAACCAGTCCTTCTGATTACAATTCCAGCACAGCGTCATGCAACATGCTTACCTGGTTAACAGAGTCCAGTATAGAGCCCAGACTTGCAGAATTGGACTGGAAGAAGGTGCCGTCGTCCTGACTGGAGTCTGCATTCCAGTTCATGTCTGGGTTCACTTCTCTACTCCAAGTCATTTCTTGTGACCACTGACCTGCTGTGTACACCCACTCGCTGTTATCCACCAGACCTTCGAACCAACCAGCCTGCTTCTGCCCCTCACCTGATGCTGGCCAATTGGCTGAATTCATACTCTGCTGTAAGCCCCTTCCTTTTTTCAGCCATTCAGACGTTACATTTGCTTGATGCTCTGTCCAGACAGTGGCAATGCCAGACAGCCCTGTTGCTGCAACGTCATTTCTAGCTCCTGCATTTGATGATATCTGAGTTGGGTCTGTTCCCTGCTGGGCCCCATCTAGTGCTGAATTCTGTACTGCATTTTCAGTATCTAAGATGTGTTCATTATCTGTCTCCGACGTAGGTTTCTCCGCAGATGCGCAAGATTCATCGGCTTCCGTCTCTTGCGAACTCGTGCTCTGCGTGCACGCAGACGAAAACTGTTCAACATCCATATTTTGCATCAAAGTGTATGTCCGTTCAGGTTCCGCAGTGTAACCCTCTTCACCTTCTACATTCTGAACCGCAGAGCACTGTTCTTCGCACTCCGTATTTTCATTTAAAACGACACAAGAACGTTCAGTTTCCAGATTTTGAACCGCAGAAGAAAAAGGATGTTCAGATTCCACACTTTCCACCAAAGATGAGCAAGATTCATCAAACTGTGTGTTGTGAACAGATGAATATGCCTGTTCTATTTCCACGCTATGAAGTACAGACTCAGGGTCTTGTCTATTTTTCAAACTGACAGACTCAGGGTCTTGTCTATTTTTCACGCTTTGGCGATCAGAGTTACACGGTTCAGTTTCTGTTTTTTGATTCTCAGAACTAGGCTGTTCAGTTTCCACACGCTGAGTCGCAAAATTGGGCTGTTCGGTTCGAATAATCTGACCGACAAGCTGAGAAGTGTCTTTAGGTGTTGTATTCTGAAGAGCATACGAATGCCACTGTTCGCAGTCTGTTTTTTGCACATCTGTCGGGATAGACGGCTGATACCTCTCAGACATCCGCTTGTGCATGAGCGACAGTTTGTGTTTCATCAAGTTGTAATTAGTGGAGTAGTGCTTGTTGCATAATGTGCAGAAAAATATGGATCCTACACTGCTCTTTCGCTTCTGCCTTGATCTGTCACTGTTACAAACCCGTGCATTCTCCGGACCCTCACTTTCTAGTTTTACTAACGACTTCATCCTCTTCTTTTTCTTTTTCCTCCTGATAGCTTTTATGTCTGTTTCTGTATCCATAGGCCGATGTGCTGTCTTACAGATTTCTGGCAGCTCAATGGACTCACAACTATCCTGAGATTCTTCCTGCCCGGTCTCAATGTCTGTGACTATGAAATCATTCACCGCTGATCTCTTGTTCTTCATCAGTCTGGTCCGCAACTTCTGCTTCTTACGCCGCTTCCTCCTGAGATGCCCATTCCTATACTGCTTGCTATTGTTTCGCAGTTTCTTCTTTTTCTTCTTCTTACTGCTGGACGGGAAGAAGTGTTCGCCATTTACTATCATGGCCGCTATTTGCTCGTAAGTTGGCGCGTCAGTATCTTGACACAACGCAGTCATGACACTGGCATCTGGCAGATCTTGGCTACTGTCTTCTGTCTCACTAGTAACATCGGACCACGTGTACAGTTCCTCGTATGAAGTATTGCAACGTGTGCGACGGGCCTGTCGCAAAGGTCTTTCCACATTCACTTGTGATTCTTCTGCCTTCGTACCGCTCACAATGTTGACGGCCGAAGACGACAAGTCCAGCTGTACAATCTGATTATTCATGTCACCTTGCTGAATAATTATAGGATTCAAGTAATTTTCATGATGAATAGGAGAGTCTGTGTTTTCATTCTTAGCAGGTACAGCACCTTTTTCACCAGCTGCAATGTCTGAGCCCAAAATCTCGCTATTCATCTCCTGCTGTTCATCAGTCATTCTTTCTGCACATTCTTCCCAATCATCAACATTCCCTGTCTCCATATTTTCTACATCTTTTCTTTTCACATGCATGAACAATCCTACTTCATTCTCAACAGCCGGTTGACTTGTATTTATATCGAGATTACTTAATTCTTTCTCACGAAATTTATCTTCAATGACTTCTTCCCCATCAAGTGAGCTGACTGTTTCTTCTTTCCAACAAACAGAAGTACCCGTCTCCCCCGTCTCAGTGTTCAGGCGCTTCGCTGTTTTTTCTGCGACACTAACTAAAGTATTTGTTGTTTCTTCTGCAGTACAAGTCAATACGTTCATATTTTCTGCCTCACAGTTTAAATTAATTGTACCGTCTGTATCTGCAACTGACGTAACTGTGTCATCTTCCTCAGAAATCGAAACACTTAGCTCGTCCTTCGCACTGATCTCAACTGCCTTCACCTGATCTCCTTTTCCAACATATCCAAGACTTACATCTTCCTTCACAGAATATGTTGCCGGTTTATCTTCTTCCTCACTTATCAATCTGCACGCCTGATCTCCAACAATTGTCAAACATCTCTTCCTTCTCTTGCCAATTATAATCTTTATCTTTTGCCTTGTTTCCTCTGTCTTATTTGTCAGAGAGTTTGCTTTCTTCACGTCTTTCTGGAGTGTTTCTTTTGCGACGTCGACGAGACGATTTGCTTTCATCTTCTTACCAGTCAAATTCCTAACCTCTCTTCTCCTTCCTACTTTGATTTCCTCACAGCTTGAAACAGCCTCCACAACCGGTTCTTTTGCATGCCGCTCGGTTTCTTCCTCCTCACACAAAAGTGCAAGTCCATCTTGCTGTTCGCCAATGCCTAACCTGTTTCTTTCTGCCTCCTTTCCACTAATAGGTCTTAAATATTTCCCTTGGTCTACAGTAGAGTCTACAACCTCTCCACTGTCATATCTGTTTTCAGAATTGTGTTTTGATCTTCTCTTAGCAGCTATTAACTTCCTACCAACTACAGAGTTTGCTCTATCACTCCCCGCCACCCTCTCACCAATCAACTCGCCAGTTTCTTCCTCCTGCATTTCACAGCGAGTCTGGACAGCATTGCCCTTACACTGAGAACTGCGTTCATCCAGCTGTCTTTTCGATTTTGTCTTAGTGACCCCCGACTTCTTTCCAACTACAGAGCTTCTTCTCTCTCTTTGCATCTCTTTACGTCTTTCACCAACATCTAAAATTTTTATTCCATGTTCATCATCAACCAAATGGTCCGTTCTTTTATCCCTTCCAACACAAGTAACAGCGTTGTTCACCGGGTCAAGAGGAGATGCAGCCGATTCAAAACGGGGTCCAAATTTCTTTCTCTTCGTAACCATCAGTTTTCTGCCCACTGTAGAACTTGTCTCTTCATACAGATGAAGAGGAGTCACGATCTTTTCATTAACAACTGAAGAATTTGTTTCTTGGTTTCCTCCAAACAAACAGTTTCTCGTTTCCTCCTGCATAACAGTCGAGTCCGTGCTCCCATCATCTCTAGATTCCATTTCATCAAACTGTCTTTTTAGTTTTTTCTTAATATCTCCTTCATGACCGATAAGATACACTGAATTTTCCACACGAGTACTGTCCTGAGATTCCACTTGCTCAGAGTAATTTCTTGTTTTTCCTTTATAAATCACTATATTTCCAGCTTCTGGCTGAATACCAGCGTGGACTCCGGAGACTGAGGCTGCTTCCGGATAGCCACCTGGGAGGCCGACTTTCTGGTGGGCCCGTGACTGAGTCCTACCTCTTTTCCCTTTCTTCACTGCCGATCTCCTAAATGTCGCAACATGATCTGGAATCTCAAGGGGCTCCTCTATATTATGCTGAGCCACATTTTCAGACTCAAAGACTTCACAAGCTCCTGTGACTGTGAGAGGATTTCTTTCAACCAATGATCCTTCAATAACCCTTGAATTCATCTGCCCAATCAAACAATTTTCATCAACAACTCCACAAACGTTAGAATATATTTCTTCAGTTGGCAAAGTCTTCTTCTGAATGACTTCCTTCAGCTTTGAAATCGGCAGCAAGTCATCATTGGAGTCTTCTTCGGTCGGCTGGGTCGACGCTTCGGCGGCTTCTTCCTTGTACCGCCCTTCCCACAATAGGATAGCGTTCTTGTGCTGAGCACGCTTCCGTTTCTGCTGCTTTGACAGTGATGCAGCCTTCTTGACATCCTGTTCCCATAAGTCTTTCTCAGCCTCATCTTTATCAGAGGTGACAGAGACACCCAAACATTCAGCCAAGGGTTTATCGTCACAATCCACCTCACCTTCCGAAGACAGACCGCCTGCTTCAACTACTGCCACTAAAATTTCCTCTTTACTAGGATGAATCTGCAATGGAATTTGGGGAATCTCAAATACAGCATCCTTCTTCTCAATGAGCGGTGATGGTTTTCTTATTTCGACCGTCTTCGTAACCTGTTTTAATCCAGTACCTTTCTTCACTGTGACCTTAGCCTGTTTCTTGCCTTGAACCAATAATGACTGCTCTTTCTTCGCTGTGTTCTTTCTCAGCATTTCACCATGGTCAGCATCGCTCTTCTTCTCCTCGCAACCTACTCCGAGCGGCTCAAATCCCACGGGGGAGAGTATTGGAATGTCACACAAATCTTCTACTTTGGGACTTGGAGTTTCTGTCTTCAAGTTCTCGATAGGCTCCTCTTTCTGCAGTTCTGGCATTTTGTCGTCTACATCACCGTTGGGAGGTCTACAAGTCCCCTTTCCAGTGCTGGAACATTTATCTTTTCTTTCGCTTACAACATCGCTCATACTATCACAACGGCGAGATTTCGTCTTTGCTCCTTTCAGAACGTCAATGTCGCCAGATTTCTTCTTTGTCCCAGTCAAAATAATGTTTGCTGGCTCACCGTTTTCCAATCTGCTGTTTGTTGTGACTGGACCTCCACCTCCAGATCCACCGATGCTCAGTCTCTTCTTTCTCTTTGCTGGATTATTAATGACAGATTCTGCGCCATTTTCAATACCATCACATTCCACCCTCTTCATTTCTATTTCACTTTCAGAGTGATTTAGCGGTTCTTTCCCATCTGGGCAAACGCCGTCGCTTTGCGTGATGGGACGCTGTTGGCCTGTCTCAACTACGCCGCCACTTACATTCGATGTGCTTTCAAACTTTCTATTTGATTCAACTAGGCTGTAGTTTCTGGAGCTGCCAAGTTTCTTCTTTGATCCGACCGGACTGCTACTGACACTTCTTCTGACGTTACCTTGTTTCTTTCTTGACACAACTGGACCACTGCCTAATTCAGTATTTCTGATTTGTTTCTTTGCTCCAGTGCAAGTACCGTTCACACCTTCCAATATTCCGATTCCAGCCGGACTATCACTGGAACTTTCTAATTCAACAAGTTTCTTATTTTTACTGACTGGTCTATTAGAGGCATCAAGTTTGGTTTTTGTTCTTAATGGATTTCCACTACCAATTTCTGTGCCATTGTGTTTCTTTTTTTTTGTTTTCCGTGGACTGCCGTTGGCACTTTGCGTCCCACTGACACTCCCGTTCAATACTACTGCGCCGTTACTGACATCTTCTGAGCTACAGGGTTTCTTTTTTTTGCCAACTGCACTGTTTCTGTCATTTTCCGTACCATTTTGTTTCTTTTTTGTTTTAATCGGACTGTTACTTAAATTTCTCGTATTATCAAGTCTCTTGTTTGCTTCAACTGGATTGCTATGGGTATTTTCAACAATATCAGGTTTCTTCTTTGCTGCAACTGGACTAGTCCTGAAAATTTTCTCGCTCTTTACCTTTCTTTTTGTTGTGCAACTGCGTATGTTTTCTGCACCAGTGAGCCATTTCTTTGTTGCATCAAGATTATCATCAGTACTGTTTGCGAGATCAAATTTCTTTCTTTTTATAATTCTGCTATTACTGGCACTCCTTTTGGTAATTTGTTTCTTAGACTCTGTTACACCAGGTTTTACCTTTGTACTTCCGTTTTCACTGCTGTTTCCGACGTTAGCGAGGCTTCTCTTTGGCCCCAAATAATCCTCTTCTTTACCGGACGTGGCTGTGCTAACCTGATTATTATCCACATTCCTTGTTTTTGCTTTAGCAGCTGTTTTCTTGGGGCTTGTGGATGGTTCACCAGTGGCCTCAGCGTTACCTTTAACTGCAGCTTTGCATTGCTGTGTATGCTTTAGCAGCGTGGAGGCAGAGGGGAACTGCGCACGGCAATGTGAACACGGGTGCGAACGCTCCACTTCATTAGAACCAACATCCTCCTCAGGAGGCACATAAATGCAAGTCTTGCGATGGCGTAGCTCTGCCGAACCATTATCAAACTGCAAGCCGCAACCCTTGCAGATGATGGGTTCGTCTGTGATCTCATCTGGGTGAGTGTAGCCCTTGTTGCGAAGGAAGCGCTCCTCAAGTTCTGACTGACTCAGCTTTGTCTTCCTCTTCATTAGAGTTTTCTGGCCGGAGACCAGTTTCTTTCGCTTGCCGGGCGATACCGTCTCATTCTCCTCTGTGCAAGGATGCTTCTTCGCAGACTTTTTTCTAACTTTCTTCGTGCTGGCAGCAACCGACGGCGGTGTCTCGGTGATGACACCTTCTAACATGGCGATGCGCATGGCAGCGAGGATGTTGGAAGTCTCGGTGCTGCCGCCAGTGCCAAAGTCTATATCAAATTCTTGCATGCCTATGTCTGGTCCATCATTCTTCTTTGTTGGCTCTGTTAGTTCACCACAAACCGAAGGCAAATTCTGCTTCTTCTTACTGCGACCCCTACACTTATGAACAGACGGCTGTTTAGTGTCTTCAGACCCATTCAAAGGAACTGGCTCAGATTTACTTGTAGCAGGTGACAAAGACCTGCCCCCTCTGCTGGCCTTTTTCTGCACATCACTACCTGTAGACTTTGACTGTGGTACTGACGCGACTGGCTGTGACTTCGACCGAGGCTGTTTCTTGACTGTGAGCTGCTGTTTGGGAACATAAGACTGCTCTGATGTAACAGAGGATGTGACAAATGGAGCTGCTGGCAGTTTCTTTGGGGTGCGAACAGTCAACTTCTTAGATGCCGAATCACTTGAATCTGCAGCGGTTACCTTGACCTGCATGCTCTGAACCACTCTGTGACCAGTCTTCTGGGATGTCCGCAGGACGCCAGATGCAAATGACACCTGGACAGAACACCAAAATACTGAACGTGCTTACTCGATGATTAGTAGTTACAATTCTTACCAAGAACATAAAGCATACATACGGTAAACATGGTCAGTCATCTCTGCTTGTTTTTTAATGAAATTTCCTAATAGAACTGAGGGTGTGGGTTAATAAATTCTACTAATGAAGAAGGTAACACTCAACACCCTGTAGTTCAGTATTATCTTGAAGATAATGCAGTTTCTCACTATGGCATCTCAAAGATATGAAGTCTTTGAATGACTGATGTCGTTTTCATATCAGGAATATGTAATAATTCTGAAGAATGAAAATAATGTTTGGTAAGGATTTCAGGCATTTTCACTAAGCAGACTTCTCACTCCTTCCGTGTGAATAACACTGATTGTCATTGCTGGACAATCAATTCCACTGAACACTATTAATGAGGGTCGTCCAATGGTGTAAACACATTTTATATTTTATATAATTTTCCTTTCAATACTAACAGACCACTCTGATTTATGACTGAAACAAATACGAAGTTACAAATAAATATTTGTGCCTTTCAAAATCAAACTAAAATCGACTAAAATCATCAATATGGTGATGTAGGACCCTTTCAACACTTTTATACAAGTCTCGGGGGAGAAGAAATTTTCTCACGAGCTTTCGACCAGTGTATGGGACCGGTGCCAACCCAGCATCGTGAGGAAATTGGGGAGCTACAATGAGTAGCGTAATCCGGTCAGGAAAGCTAGCAATGGCTGGGGGTTCGTCGTGCTGACCACACATCACCCTGCATCTGGTTGGATGATCGTTCACCTCTGCTTAGGCATGTGAACGTGAGGCCAGCAGCCAGCTAGTCGGCTTTGGCTCTCTGGAGCTGTTACGCCACGGATTTAATTTAATTTAATTCCAAATAACAGCTTATGCAATTACACAGGCCAAAAATACTGAAGTCTGAAATGAAGATTTGAACATGGTGATATGGGACAGAGTGCTAAGGAGAATATTTGGACCCAAGAGCATGCTAAGGAGAATATTTGGAACCAAGAGCGACGAAGCGACAAGAGTCTGCAAATAAACAAACTATATAATCTTTACTAAATACAATCAAGGAGGATGAGATGTGTGGTTCATGTAGTGCATCTAGGTAAGACAGAAATGTGCAAAATTTTTTTGGCTTGATAGCCTGGAAGGAAGAGGTCATACATAAGACCTTGGCATAGATGGGATAATAAAATTAACAAGGATCTAAGGGAAATCGGGTGTGGACCAAATTCATCTTGTAATCATGACATGAACCAGTAGCAGGGTCTTGTAATCATGATAACTTCTGAGTTCCACAACAGACAGGTAACTTCTAGACGAGCTGAGCGTATTATCAACTTCCCAAGGAGTTAGTGTCGTTAAAATTGATTTTAGGGAAGCAGGATGTGGGAAAATGCAAATGGAATAGATTCAGGATCATGTAGCAATGATGAACTTTAGTATTACCAGTGATTAAGAATCTGATTCTCTTATTTACTACGCATCACATATAACATATACACAGACCCTATCTGTCCAATTGGGTAGCCAGTCCAAAAATAACTTTATGTTGTGGGTAAAATGTGGAGATCCATCATGCATAAACCACATATTCCGTCATATCGCCAATGACATAACCTCCAGCAGATGATGTATTCATTCATTAAAATGTACACATGCAGTACTAAAATTTGAGACCGCAGCTCCTAAGGTCCTATAAAGAGTGCCAGTTACTCCTGCCCAAAAATTTATTGTAAATTGATGTCTCATTTCTGTGCAATGTTGCCATATCTTGCTAACAAAACAGACATGACCATATGTTAACAGGAAATTTTTGGCTTGATTTTAGGACTAAAACACAATCCTCATTTTTTAATATGTAATTACAAATCACTTGTTGAGTGGCAGGCACTGCAGCATGCATACGTTCACCCAGAATGACATGCCTTGTTCCAACACCCAAAAACAGCCAAAATCAGATGTCGTCTCTGAACCAAAAGCATGAAACACGGTGAGGAAGGTCTGTGCCTCGTTAATTAACATCCATGAAAAATTGCAAATAGCACAATTGCATAAACTTCCTCCTGAAGTTCAAGCCACATTTACTTCAATGTTTCGTAACGTATGTTTGAAGAACTATGCCCGACCCACTGAATGACACGGCTAAATGGTTAGGACCCCTGGCTCGTATTCAGGAGGTCTGGGATGGGGTTTTAAAATAGGCCGCTACTACTTCCTTCCAAATTGTTTTCGGTTTATAAATAACTTTCCTTAGTTCTTCCCGGCAAATGTTGAGATAATACCGTAAAACCGGCCGAATTTCGAGCTGTTTGAAAATTTAATATCTGGCTCAACTTACGCTACCGAGGAAAAGAAGTTTTGGCCTTATTATTTGTTAGTGGCAGCAAAGCATCCAATTCCATACTTTTAATTCACACTGACCACATAAGATATGCTCCTCAGACACTTAACTACGATCTGGAGCTTTCACGGCAACCAAGTATAATGAATTCTTCTGGGTCGACCAGCCGCGTGAGGTCGTTTATTGAAGAAAATACCAATCTTTTGAGATCCAACTTCATCCTCGTCCTCAGGAACAGTACCCTGAGGATAAGGATGAAGATGTTCTCAAAATGTTGGCGTTTTCTTCAATAAACGACCTCACGCGGCTGGTCGACCCAGGAGAATTCATTATGCGTGGGTTCTACTTCTCATATTCCCCACCCAGAGAGCATGTTTGAGCTGAAATATCAAAACTAAAATGGCATACCAACATTGAATTAAACAAGAAATTACAAGCAGACAGTGGTTTTGATATGGACACAGAAAATTATGCAGTTTGGACAAGTGCAAATGATAAACAACCACAGCGAATAGCAAAATGACATTAATCCAGAACACTAAACACTTACATAGACACAACTACCTACAGCATTTTAACAGAATCTGACTAACCTCTCAGACACTAATTCTGAAAGAAATGTGACTAGCAATTCTACGGACGTAATTACCCAAAGTACAACTCGTATATAGGAACTGCATTGCACCAATCACTGTACTAGAAACAACTACTGAGTTTAGAGAACAGATCTGAGCTGTACATTTAATAAATAACAAAAAGAGAGCAAAGCATAATTAGAATAATTTTACAAATAATTTGGAGAATATAAGACTTGAGGTTCTCACAGCGGTGAGTATGAAGATATCCGTCTTCTGGGTTATTGCGCTGTGTAGTCTGGTCGATGTTAACCAATGAATATCGCCCTGATGACGGAGGCAGTATGACCTCTGAACATCGACCAGACTACACAGCGCAACAACCCAGAAGACAGAAATCTTCACACTCATCGCCCTGATGATGGAGGCAGTATGACCTCTGAAACGTTGGTTAACATCGACCAGACTACACAGCGCAATAACCCAGAAGACGGATATCTTCAATTTGGAGAATACTTTATTAATTGGGAAAGCAGGAGAATGGGCCAAAAACAGCCTAAATCAGAAGAGATATCAAGTATGTGTTTGCAAAGAATTCCCTTTACAGCTACAAATGAAAACTGTCCATTTACGGACAATCCGTTTCAAAGATAAGAGGGACTGCATTTCGGCAGTACTAATAACAAGCCGGTGAATGGGTAAACAGCGTAAATGTTAATAGTTCCCTGGATATCCCTGTACACGCCAGCCTTTAAATTGATTTTTGTTTGTGAAAAGATTTATTTACTTTTAAGTGGAAAGTCCTAAACAGATACTGGAGAGAAGTTGCAACTTTAATTTTCCATCACTATTCACATTTATTTTTAAGTATCCCAAAAGCAAATATATAGGAGCAGGCTTGTCGGTTTCGATTTCACTTACATCAACCGTCAGAATCTTAGCATTTCCAAATCAGGAGAACATAATATACGGTCGAATAGCGAGAAATAAATTCATCTATCTCTACAGTGCCTCATCTGTTTGGAAGCCAAAATCAGCGAACACTTCAATTTTCTACATTTGTACATGTAATGGCATTACACGATCTCAATTGAAAAGTTGAAATGCAGATTAAAATTGAACATATAATTCATGCACTTTATCCTGAAATCATGTAAAAACATGTCACGATAATATCAATCATATATACATCTAATAAATACCAACAGAAAATATATGGGAAATATTTAAACTTTTCGTTGGCTCGATTTATAGACATTCGGTAGGACTCCTTGGACGAGGGATCGGCCCGTCGCAAGGCCTCTACCTGTACACAGGACAACACAACACAGAGAAACATCCATGGCTTGAGTGGGATTCGGGGATGCGAACCCACGGTCCCTGCGACCAGGCGGCACGAGGCCCACGCCTCAGACCGCGCGGCCACTGCAGACCCCTTAATTAATTTACTGAAAATTTTATAACACCAAACTATCAGTCTGCTGCAAAAATGTATTTGGGGAATCCTGCTCGTTTTCATATCACCAAGAGGCCCAATGCTCAATACAAGCCATCTCCCCCTCAACCCTTGTACCAAATGCATGTTCCGATGATCTGAAATGTGAAACATTTGAAAACGTGCGTCTGATACAGTTACAAGTATACCTATACTTTATCAACAGACTTTATATGGTAATGAAATGACAGTAACAAAGTTAACAAAAGTCATACGAAATCAGTTCTGATGAAGTCATCTGGAAAAAGTACTTTTATGCATGTCAGGCTTTTAATCCTTTCACTCTGCTGTCTCCACCAATGAGCTAGTTTCTGCGACATTATCACATTCATTCATAATCCAAGGAATTGCATATTTGAAGCGACTAAACACTGACACAGTCCTGAGCCGTAGTTGCGTGGTCTGAGGCATCGTGCTTCGGACCGGAGATACGGAATGCGCGCTGGTTCGAGTCTCGGGGGAGAAGAAATTTTCTCACGAGCTTTCGACCGGTGTATGGGACCGGTGCCAACCCAGCATCGTGAGGAAATTGGGGAGCTACAATGAGTAGCGTAATCCGGTCAGGAAAGCTAGAAAGGGCTGGGGGTTCGTCCTGCTGACCACACGTCACCCTATATCTGGTTGGATGATCGTTCACCTCTGCTTAGGCATGTGAACGTGAGGCCAGCAGTCAAGTTAGTCGGCTTTGGCTCTCTGGAGCTGTTACGCCACGGATTTAATTTAATTTTAATTTAAACACTGACACAACATGAAATCACAATCTGTTTCTTCAAGGAAATCTTCAACAAATGGTGGCTATAAATAATTACAGTGTGGTCAAAATATAAAACCAAGTTACATATATTCCCAGATTTCAAAAATCCGCGAAACAATTTCGAAAAGAATCTCCTACAAATCAACAAGAAAGAAACAGAAAAAATTAGAGATTAATTCTTATCATGGACATGGAATAATTTCATTACCATGACAACCTGAGTTGATAGTTAACATGGCTACCAAACAACCTTTACTATATACACAGCATGCAGTGAACCAAAACACAAGAACCCTTCCCTCCTGCCCACAACTTTAACACACACCAAGGAAAGTGTCTACTGAAAAGCGAGGACACAATACCTTATATCTCTTCCTTAAGAGGCGATTCTGTGGAACAGAGAAAACAGAACACGGCTAAGTGCAATGTGAACACAGGGTAACCACCTTAATACACAACACTGCATGTAACAACACGCTACTTACGCTGTGCATTGTGCCTTGGCTGCGCGTCTTGATCTCATCCTCCGAGAACTGGATAACCCGCCGTGTTGACCGCTTCGCCGGCAGGTTTGCCAACATGCGCTGGATACTGTCGCCTGTAGCAATGAAGATGTGATGCACAGGTCACTTTAATGACATACTGTCCATAATACAAGGCCATTCCACCAATATATTAAAATGGCTCACAAATAATACACAATGAAATGATAACTGGAAGGACAGGATTCTATATTTCCTCCTCTTCCATTCGTTATGAACCTCCACATTTTACAAAACGAGGGACACAGAAGAATATGATCAGCCATAAAAATTAGTAATGATTTAATTACTCCTTCAGTTTGCAGATACAATAAAAAAAAAACATATTTTACCACTGCCATAAAACAAAGTTGTAGTTCACAGAATTTTCTCCAAATGGACAAAATAATTTTGACCAGCGTACCGAAAAGTAACTTAAGAACAGCAGTAGCAGTGGAACTGCAAAATTATTACACGTACTGTCACCTGCTACAGTACGATGCCGAGCACGGAAGTACTGCTTCACAGGTGTGGTTGGAATGTTACGTTTCATTCCGCGACGATGGCTGCCCTGTTGCCGTCGTCGCCTGCTGCCAAAAGGACGCCACTTCCTAGCACGACGTCCACTTGTATTAGGACTTGGAAGCAGCATCCATGTTGTGTCACCCCCGCATTCCAAGATATGTCTGAAATAACAGCATCGCCAGAATTTACAAAATGTACCGTATCTTAATGCAGAGGAAGGGGTCCCTTGTATCAATTTCCCCTATCATCCAAAAAATTCTGTCAGGATGCATAAATGCCATGTATCTGAGTGACCTCAAGATGTTGATTTGAAACAGCAATAAATCACGCAGCCTTGGTCACAGAGCACAAACAATACTTGACGTTACATACAAGGAACGATCGGGCCATCTGACAACTTCAAGAACGGATTGAAAGTAGACAAACTAATTGAAATGATGAGATATGGCAGATCTTCATCTTGGAAT
>NW_019060376.1:695666-730228 GCF_000696155.1 Zootermopsis nevadensis | reverse complement strand
GTGAATGCCACACAAAAGTTTGCGGACTCCCCAAATGCTTGCTTTAGCATTTCATAGGTTTCCGTAGCGGTTTTGGCGAGTCTTTGGCAAAATTTGATGCACACGCCATTCCGAAATCGCAGGAGGGTCGGTGTAATGCACTACCAAAACGCCCGTAACTAAGAAACAAATGCTAATTCGATGATGCCGGCTGGCACACCGATTCACTATGAATGTAGGCCGCACCCCCTAGCGGCAGAAGCTCGTACTACATCCGGTTCGCCCGCTATTGACACAGTCTTGAAACTTTCCGATCGCACCTCGTACCTACTTCTACAACATCTATTCTCATATTATCTTCCTAGCGGTATCTTCCTTCAATGTCTGACTAAAATTTTGTAATCAACTTTATTATCTCCACGAGTGATACACGTCCAGAACACTTAGGTTAGATTTAAGCTACCAGAATTGATGTAAATTCAGTTTAAAATTATTTTAAAGTTCGCATTTCAAGAACTTGTCTGCCAGCGTCCAATAAGTAACGCAGGTGATTGGCACATTCAGTACGTTCTTTTGTAACACTGGCTGAC
This sequence comes from Zootermopsis nevadensis, assembly GCF_000696155.1. The sequence continues at coordinate 729,659 of NW_019060376.1, read as the reverse complement.
ATTAACAAATAGCCAATAACATTGTTCACAGAGTCGAGTTCCGTAGGAACAATAAAACAGAATAAACAAAACACAACAAAAGTCGATCTTAACACGATTAAGCCACAAAATGAAGCTAACCAAGTTCTCTTTGTATTCCTTTACAAAGCTCTTCCTGACATAGATTATTTTTAAAAGAAAGTTTTAAACTTCCAATAAAATCTATATTTTACGTAATACCATTTATTCAGAAAACAAAATTTAAGTTCGACGTAAGCAAAATAGCGGTTATACATTAAGAAAATAAAATTAACTTGAATATATTTCAGTGCAGGCCCACAAATACCAAATCTGATACAAATCCATTCAGCTATTTCTGAGAACAAACCTGTGGACAGACTCAGACAGATATGGCCTGTTTTTTGCTATAATTCTCCTTATATTTTAAAAAAAAAGGTCTTATTACACAACCGCCTCACTCAGGTTAAATCCCAACACCACAACAAAATTACTTAAACAACTGAATAAGAACACAATAAAATAACTGCTCTCGTTGTATAAACCACAAAAATTATACTCGTATCTGTTGTTCGATAACACAACGCATTTACTAAAACAGAGTCGAAACGTCGCCTACATGTACAGATTTATAGCGTTCATTTAAAGAAGCTGTTAGTAGTTCAGGCATTGCAGTGCTGAACGACGAGATACTTAACTCTTCGACGTAAATAATATCTGAGTTCAGTCCGTACCGCAAAGAAAACACTGCAAAGACACCGCTGGCTTTAAAGGGTTAATTAACTGAAAATGATTTGTAGGAAACGGTCGTGGCCTGATTTAGGGTACTATCCCGGAATTTGCCTGGGACTGAGAAAAACCACGGAAATCCTCGGTCGGGATAACCGGTCTGAGGACAGAGGTTTGATCCTGGGAGTTAATACTAACCACCGAACCACTGTTTTCCGTGGCATTTATGGAAAAATGAAGGTTTATTACGGTACGCAGTGTTACCAAAGTTACTGAAAGCGACAGTCATTGAAATTGGCCGGGGTTTCACACATCAGCCATCTTTAATTAACTATTTATTTATTTAGTGTTCTGTCTGACGACAGGTCCATATGAACAGGATCCTTCCATCCTTTTCTCGGACTGGGACCTGTTCATATACGTTCTTGGCAGATGATCCAGAAGTGGTTTGCCATTGCCTTCTTCTGTGTGTGAATGGAGTAATTGTTGGGATGACACGGAGGAAAACTCCGTGTTGCCTAGACCACGGCCTTGCCCAACACAAGTTATAAATTCGGGCACCGCCGGGAATCGAACCCGAGACCCCAGGATTACAAGGCCAGCGTTCTAACCGCTAGACCACCGTGGGGTTTTTTAATTAACTACAAACACAAAAGTATGACGGGATAAACAGTCAGACCCTTCGAGAACAAAGCGTAGGCCGGAATCCTGACACGAGGCAATGTGACATGGAAACAGAGAAAATTACACAGCGGGAACTTATCGTGATGTTTCTACGCCTTAAATAACGCGTTGGTCTCCCGATGCCAGGGCAAAGGAGTATTACCACTCCTAAAAGTTTACAAACACGAATGAAATATTCTCACAAATCAGATTTACAGATTTTTTAAAAAAAAAATGTGTACAAATATGATTACGCAATTTAGACATGAACTCAAGACCGAAATAAAAGTTTTCTTAATTACAGGTAATATGAAATGAACACGCGACCTACATTTAGTCTGTTAACTTTTGGGTTTATACAAATTTAATCTGACACAAGCGATTTTGACAAGAACTCGACTTTTTTTTGCAACAATTTTTAATGCTCACACTAATTAATATTCCAAATTTTAAATTATACTAATTCTCTTCCATTTTCCTAACTGGAAAAGCATCCTGTTTCATCATTTTCGGGATTCAAATCAGAAATAATACGAATTATTTACCAAACGACGAACAAACGTTTATAACGTGCCATTATCTTCGTTCTTCAATTGTCATGTTGCGGCACTCAGAATTCAAATGCATTTTTACACATTTAACAATCCACGGCGAGCGTCAGCTGTTTTATCATTTCATCGGACATTCTGCTGTCGCATTCTTTACCCACGCGACTCAGTTTATTATACACGTCAAAACTACCCCGAAAAACCACATCGATTTTAATAATCTCTCTCACTTCCTAAAATACTTTATAAACATTTTAATTTTTTTATATCAAGCACGTATCGATGAAAAGCCTATAAGGAAATAGGCCTATGGAAAATAAAATAAACAAAGTCTATGACATATAGCTTTAAAAATAAATTGTCACCAGGTGTAAAACGGTTAAGTAACTCCGTCATAATGCATAATCAATCTGAAACCTCTAGAGCAGTGGTATTCAACCTGGGGTACGCGTACCCCCGGGGGGTACGCGAAGACATCTTAGGGGGTACGTGAAATTTAAAAAAAATATATTATTTTACGATAAACACTGAATAATCAGTAATGTAATTTATTTAATTTATTTTAGATGTAGATTATATACTACGTATAACTTTAATTATACACTAACAACTTTGAGGGGTACAAAATTGAAGAGAAATTATATCTGGGGGGTACGCGAACAAAAACGTTTGAATACCACTGCTCTAGAGAGTACCCACATTCACATACACCAACAACACTTTGTTCTATGCGCACTACTAGATAGTAACTAACCCCAGATAAAAGTACAACCGACGGACGGCGAAGTCCCCCGAGAACAACCCGAAGCCAAACTGAACCACAGAACCATTCTCACTTTACTCAAACACTGATGAGTCACTCACAGCAGTGCAACGTGCACTTTGAAACGCACTCAAACAGCTTGCAGAAGTATCCACACAATCCCTGCTTGAAGGGATCATAATTCTATTCCGGGGTGTCCTTAATCTGAAGGGGGCATTCAAAATAACAGCGCACCCTACCATGGACTTCACACTTTATCGGCCACACAAACTGGAAAGTCCAGTTAGACAAATAATATACGGGCCTGATGTACATTCTACTGACCTTGAGGCAAGCAATTTACTGTACCAGGCCTACTGAAACACGAGCATTAACGTACACACTGGAAAACAGATTCACAGCGGCGATGACGAAATTCATAAAAAACAAACAAATTAAATACAAAATCAAATTTTATTCGAAGGTGACTGGGCAGTGTAGAATCTGATACAAACATGTCGACGTTTCAGAGGTGCTTACGAGCTCAATCAGCCCTGATGATGGAGGCAGTAAGCACCACTACACTGGGCAAAACACCCCGGAGGACAGTAATATTCATCCTCGTCGCTGTGAGAACCAGTTTCTCTGCGTCAACACTCTGGAGACCATTCGGATTTGTCCAGCGTATACCGGAAGTTACATGCCAGAGGATATGCGGCTGGAGCTTGAAGCTCAAGAATCTCCCCCATCCAGGACCAAGTTTAAAAATGAGTTGGGTTATAAATTCAATACGCCACCGTGGCGAGGTGCTTAACCAAGGGCAAAGGTTTCTGACTAACAAGAAAATGGACATGACATCCTGACAGATTTCACACAAAGACATCGAAACAAAAGAGATTTATTGACTGGAATAAGAACTGATTAACCCTCTAACAGTCAGCAACTCTGCATTACGTGTTTATGTGTTTCGTAAGATTATCACTGTAAATAGATATCATTTTCTTAAACAGCGTTAACCAGTCGATCTTGGTAATGGTGAAGTGTAGTGTTTTCTTCGCGGTACGGACTGAACTTTTAAATATTATTTAGTCCAGCTTCGGCTTCAGAGGTGCAATCGACTCAGGCCTATGTCGTCAGTAAACTACGAGAAATGTAAAAGACAGGAGGCAGACACCCCGCGTGGGGCCAAACCCTAAAAGAACACGATCTACAAGAGAATAAATACGATAAATGTTTATTAACTTTTCAGAGCACCGGCACTGTGGATATCCGTAGTTTTACAGGAATTACTGCAGAAATACCTTGAAACAGATGACGAACGCCTCCTTCCAAGTCAACACCTGTACTCAGAGCATTCGAGTTGTTATGGCCGCCACGCGCTGGCCGTGTTTTCCCGTCGTTCCCGCCCTCGATGGGAGAGGTCGCTGCGGCCAGGACCGCGGAGCCGACTACAAAGGGTAGACTGGGCGGGCACCAATCATGCTTTGGGAGTGCCTGAAGACGGGAGTTTTCTGCCTGCGTAAGTAAGGCGGATGGGATATCTAGTGTGGCTGGGTTGGTAATCATGCTGGAGAAGAATGACGAAACCATGACAACTTGTAAACCAATGCTCAATAATCTGGTATTTAATTTCATTTAATGCAATTATTTCCGCTGTTCAATCACACTGCTTATCACTTGAAACTACATCTTGGGTTACAATTAAAATCCGAACATGCATTAAAGTTATTACATTTGATAAGAAACTAGCAGCACTTGCATTATATTTTATGAAAAATCAACTTTATGTTAATACGTTTCAGACATCTAATTCTTAAAATGGCATGGTTCATGTACGCGACCCTCTAACCCCAGCGAAATATAAAAATCCATAAACACAGTCCGTTCTTTTTAATCTTTAAATTCCAGTGATAAATAAACAGCGAGTATTTTCTTAAACAGCATTAACCAGTTGTTTTCTTTGCGGTACGGACTGAATTTTTCATGGATCGTTACCAGGCAACTACAGGACGAGAATATTTTTTTTGGGGGGGAGGGGCAGCTAATCAGAATATCGGGAAAAAATCAAAATAGCAAATTAATATAAAATTAGGAGCAGGTCTAATTTTGGGAAATGCTTGCTACCGTGCAATACGGGATCATCTACACGACTAAAGATTAAAAATATATAATTCTATAATTTTACATACTGATTTGCATGGACGTAAAAGTTACTTTATGATGTAAAGGGGAGAACACAGATTGAGGGTGTTTGAGAATAAGATACTGAGAATATCTGGACATAAAATGGATGCAGAGACAAGAAATTTAAGAAATTAGCGTAACGAGAAGCCACTATAATAAACATTCTGCTTCCATGAAAGACTAGAAATTTCTTTCAGAAAAATAAAATCAGAATATCAAAATCAAAACTCCTGCTTAATCAGGAGGTTCTACTTATTTGAATTTACATTTCTGCAGCTTATCCAGTAAGGAAATGCGATTGCCTAATAAATCACACGAAATTCCTTTATCTTCCACAGGCCTAGTCACACGACATTACGGGACCGAATGTAAGCTTCGTATTCGGAAGGTACCGAGTTCTAAACTCGACCAGGACACCGGCTATCCTTATTGAAGTTTCTCGTGGTTTTCCTCGCCATCCTTACACAATATTTCCAATTAATTATTCACGAAAGTACACCGTCATTCAATGCTATAATAATAACAATATGTTACTAAAGACGCTGATAAATAAATCATTAAAAAAAATAACTCGCGACTCCCATTGTCAAATAGCCACAAATTCAAAGCTTCACTAAAATCCAAGCTCAGAGACCGTTTTTGGAAATTCAACAGTTGCTCAGCTGTTCAAAAAGTTCCACCTTTCATGTAACCAGAAGGGTTATTATCGTGGTTTGAAGAGCTCGCCACTGCCACAACCTCAACCCCTATCTACTTCAGATCCATTTTAATATTATCCTCCCAGCCACTAAACAAAAAAAAAACGTCTAGAAGTGTTTAACAACGCTGATTCACATGAAGAATTGCTTATGTGTAACACATTTTCGTTCAGATTATGGTCTTTTGGGGGGTCTGACACCGTGTAGTCTTGTACACGTTTACCATATCTGAAAATGGAGGCAGAACGTTCCTCTGAAACGCGAGTATAATAATAATAATTAAGATTGTAACGCGTCACAACCCAGTTGACCACAATCTGAACACTCACAGCTGTGCTAACCTCAAATATCACACACCTTGTTTGCTGGCATTCGGTGAGTTAAGAAACATTCAACTACAAACTCTCACCAGGCAGGTGGAAGTTCTGAAAACAACGTATCAGCAGTGAGGAGCGCGTACACAGATATCAAGCACGTTGCAGACACTCCATTACCACGTCCCTCCCCTTCTCTAAGCAACATCGACTCGCCCAAAACGAAATAAAAAGTAGGGGGGGAAACGTGATGGGGCTAGATGCTGGGTCAGAGTCCAGACCCTTTACAACAGCATTTGAGTGCAAAGTATTACGTCTGACCGTCGTCAACTCACTCTCCTGGTTTTATAAGTTCACGCGAAAATATGACAACGGGACTACGAAAGAGTTTGTTGAGTTCTCACGGCAAGAGTACGAAGGCGTGCTGCATTCTGGCGGAAATTGGCGATGATTCGGAGGTGTTTACTGAACCCACCACCAGGGCCCAGCAACGACCTTCCAACGTCTATCAATTTCTCCCAGAATGCAGCACGCCTTCAATGTTAAAGTAGGGTTATGGGTATCTTCACTATTACGTGGAATAGTTCCAAACTCGCAGGTTAGGGCTAGATTCCTCTCGAATTATAAACGATATGCGCCCCCCAAATGCCCAACTTTTATTAAACATTAAATTTAAAACGCATGCGAAAATACCTACTTACTTACAGTTTTTATATTTCAACCACATAATGTGGAAAATTGTCTCGATTAAATCCGCATTTGCGTGTGTTAGTGGGTAAGATAAGAGACAAGAAATTTTCTTTTTAATTTTACGCCTGGTATTTGTACAAATAAATTGTGATGGCCCCCAGAACATTCGCCTCTTTTTTAAGTGCCCCCCCCCCCCCCAGCAGACCCTGAGATTGGCAAGCCTGCTCCACATTTCATACAGCAATGCTACATGAAAAAAAAAACAAGTTAGGAAATGCATGCTGAACACACCTATAGTCCCTGTGCGTTTGCCAGAGTTTGTCAGTCCGACCTCTGCGAAGGCGTCTCGGGTCAATGACCTTCGCGGGGCGACGTGTCTGGCGCCAGAACGTCTGGACGACGACACCAAGACGGGGAATCCAAGTGCTTGTGCAGCTGGCTAAGGATTCCCCACCCAATTACGTTCGCGCGCAAAAAAAAGGTGTAGATCTTCACGTCAATGTTGTTAGATTTTAACCAAAATTGGAATAACACTAAAACCCTCCGGTATAAGAAATTTAACGAAAATTAATTCCGCAATTCTCGAGTTGTTACGTAAGTAAAGACGAACTTAAGAGGGACATTTATGCACGTGAACGTGTCCAAACGTTTACCACTCGTATTGATACTATACCCACTGTAGAAAGCACCGAATTTCTGCGGAGATATCCGCTTCGCCTACCGCCAGGATATCGTCTATCCCACATCGGAACCCCCTAACTCCTCGCATCCCACGAACAACACGGGCTTATATCGATCTCAAAACTCACGTCTCCTGCCCTGAGTATTTTTGTTGGTGGTATTTTATCTGAAACCTCTCCTACAGCTTACACCGGAACAAACCAACAAGAACAGGTTAACAACACATTTTCGTTTGCAGCTCCAGCTGAATGAGTGTCGTTAAAAAAGGTACGACGATGTATATCCAGATGAAAGGCCAGGCTACGATCTCTAAGGGCGGTATCGCACTAGGATGCCATGGCAGCGACACCAACAGCGATGCCATGGCGTCCAGCTGCCAGCTTTCGACGCCAGTCGAGCGAACAGATGGATCGACATTATGAGATCACGAAATGAAGGGCTATTAGCAAGGAGAAATGTCCACTTTTATAACTTTTGAGAAAATGAGATTTACCTTTATCAAAACTACATACCTGGAGTGAATTTCAATTCTGTAACAAATAAATAAGTAAGAAAAATTCTCCATACACACACTTTGCACGTCCATACCATTATTGAATTTGAAATGTTTCAGTTCTTGCAAATCACATGTAATATTACATGTGATTTGCAAGAACTGAAACATTTCAAATTCAATAATGGTATGGACGTGCAAAGTGTGTGTATGGAGAATTTTTCTTACTTATTTATTTGTTACAGAATTGAAATTCACTCCAGGTATGTAGTTTTGATAAAGGTAAATCTCATTTTCTCAAAAGTTATAAAAGTGGACATTTCTCCTTGCTAATAGCCCTTCATTTCGTGATCTCATAATGTCGATCCATCTGTTCGCTCGACTGGCGTCGAAAGCTGGCAGCTGGACGCCATGGCATCGCTGTTGGTGTCGCTGCCATGGCATCCTAGTGCGATACCGCCCTAAATCGAGTTAAGACACAAGCAGGCGGTGTCGAAATTTCGCGTTTATTGGAGAGAAATTTCTTTAACAGTTTAGCAACTGTCAGCTTCTCGAGACGGACTACGCTCCTTTACGACTGACATGGTCCACGCCAGGGAGTAACTTGATGGAATTAGAACAATAGTTGACGTCTACGATTTTGCGCGGTGTAGACCCGCGTAAACCGAGACCATCCTCATCTTATAAATGGGAAATATGAACCGCTGATGCGATATGGAACGCTTGGTAAGCAGGCCTACATACAACTGCCAGAACGTCATTACTACTGTTGGAAATTGTTTTAAAAAAATATGTGATACGTACCGTATTAAATTCTACACAAATCCTTTCTTATCGATAAATCTTTAAAAAATGTTAGTAATTCAATTCTAAATAAAGTTACGTATTTCTTACAGTTGCGTAATTTTCTAGAGACGTTTACGAATTAACCGGGGTTTCGGTTATCCTGGAAATATTTCCCAACCAAACTCGGATAAATCAGGATTCACTTCAAACCTCACGGAATTCCCGATATAACTTTCAGTGTAATCCAAGTTCCCTTTAGGATAGCTTTTATCCATAGCAAATCAGGGTCGTTTACGTCTTTAGCCCGAAAATTCGGCGTTGGGCAACAACTCTTTACCGTACAAACGAACTATACGAACATTCTAGAAAGACCTCAGAACTATTGGCATTTGTTGTACCCCCAAATTCTGGAATCACACTGTTAGATGTATCTCCTGTGTATTATGGTTCGCAATTATCAATAAAACTAGAAAATTACCAATAAAAATGACGGTAAAATCCTGTAACTCGGGAAAAGACATCATATTTTGACACAAACAACAACAAAAAACTCCTCACGCCTAACCGCACGTTTAATGACTTATCATCAAATCGACACACAACTACGTCTCCTCCATTATGCTGTTTTCCATTCCACAAAGAATAACGACTTTACAAAAATTTAACATTTTTTTTTCGAAGATCCTCTACCATACAAAATTTTAAGACCGCGTTAAATGACACTACCAATGTTCCCACCGCAGACGTTCGCCCTTTCGTCCCGGTGGTATTATTCATGGTTACGTAATTGCAAAATAATAATAATAATAATAATAACGAGATTAATTTTAACCGTCTAATCACAATAAAATATTTTATTAAATATTAAAATATTATTACTACAATTAACATTTAATATTTAAAATATATTAAAATGATGCTCTTTCTATCGAAATGTTCGATTTACAATTAGAGCATCATCTGTTTCACGACATGTTTCGGTTTTCAATGAACCATCTTCAGGTGTATAATCGATATAAATTCAAATGTAATATTCATATCGATTATACACCTAAAGATGGTTCATTGAAAACCGAAACATGTCGTGAAAAAGATTATGCTCTAATTGTAAATCGAACATTTCGATAGAAAGAGCATCATTTCAATATATTTTAAATATTAAATGTTAATTGTAGTAATAATATTTTAATATTTAATAAAATATTTTAAATATTTTAAATATTAAATGTTAATTGTAGTAATATTTTAATATTTAATAAAATATTTTATTGCGATTAGACGGTTAAAATTAAACAATTATAATCATCACAATATGACGGAACATTATCATCTCGATAATAACGAGATTAAGTTTGTACAAAGTCGACGACGAATGACTCACATCAGCATACCTCGATCTTCACTGACCTACGAAGTTCCAGACATCCGGTGCACGTCCATTACGTGTCAGGACTAGGACACATTACGTAATATCTTTTATCTAGGCAGAATGTAGGGCGTGATGACGTCATGACGGTTAAAACACCGCGAAGATTATTGGCGACGATGGATTTGGCTGAACAGAGGCGAGAAAAATGGACAATGACTTGCCTACCTGCGTGTTACGGGGGCAGTCGACGGCTAGGGGCATCCGTGTTGCCACGCAACCTCCGCGTCACTGTGATCCAGCAGCAAACCATCCTGGACACAAAAGAACAAAAGCTGCAAGCTCACGTAACTCGAAATTACGGAAACCAATTAATCGGGTGTTTCGGAAATACCAACACTCGTTGCTTTAATTCCATTCATAAATAAACACATTTAAAGATTACCCATCTCTGTACAAACAGACGTCGATCAAATCTCTTTAATTATTCACGACTTTCTAATTCTGTCGCTCCAAACGTTATCGAAATCAGTTCTAATTTCTGGACATGAAACATGAGACGCACGAACGTATATATACGTTCAACTCCTTACGCTTTACACAAAGATAACAACAATTTAAAAGTCCGATAAAATAATCTACTTTTAAAACCTGAAATTTCAGACTTAAAAATTTAAAAAAAAGTCACAAAGGCATTTTGAATGTCAGCTGTCCAATTTCCATTTCGTGTTAACGCAGAAGCAACAGACAATTCACTTCAAGGACAAGACGGTAAGAACTCCAGCACGTCTAGACACAAACATTGTTGACGATGGTTTCTGACTGAGACAATCTCCATCAAAACAGTTACAAATGAGACATCGTTTTCAAACCCAAATGGATTTATACCTCGACCAGCAAATCCGCCTAAATTTTGGAGACCGTGAAATGGATTCGTCCATTCATAACTTCTTAAAACATCCCTAGGTTAAACAACGTTTAACATTGTCTTACTAAACACAAAGTATACATTATATTCTTCATTATCAATCTGAATTATTCTCACTTATCAATGGTTCAGATAATGACATTTTGCAATAAGTACGAGAATGTACAGGTCTTCTTAAAATATATTAATTATTAAAATTGTTTCAAGACGTCTCCTTATACGTATTAAAATACATTTCTTGAATGTGTGTTAGTTATACAGGGTGGGTGGGTAAAGCAAGTAGGCACTGAGAAATGGTTATAACTTCTATATTTCCAATGTATTGCGATTATTTAATGCCTACTTACTTCCCACCCACCCTGTAGTTTTCAACAGAACAATTTTCTACTAATGCTTATCAACCCTTTGAAGTCGAATATCGTCAAAAGATATATAAGAATTTAGTCCGTACCGCGAAGAAAACACCACACTTCACCATTAGATCAACTGGTTAACGCTGTTTAAGGAAATAATCGCTGTTTATTCTGATAATTAATTAACCCTTCGAAGTCGAATATCGTCAAAAGATATATAAGAATTTAGTCCGTACCGCAAAGAAAACACAACACTTTACCATTACAAATATCAACTGGTTAACGTCGTTTAAGAAAATAACAGCTGGGAGTCACAGGAAACAAACGCAAAACGAGTTACTTAATGTTAAATCACGCGCTACAAATAATTACGACTGGGTTAATCGACACATTTTAACAAGAACTTTACATTTGTCATAATTCCCTGAACTAGACCCTACATACGTAATAACTGTAAATGTAAGGCGGTTACGACTTCACGTACATTAATTAAAAACTAAAAACAAGCTAAGTGTACTTAGAGCTTAGTAATGACAACCTCAGGATGGCCACCTTTACCAGAAAAATACAGCGAGGTTGGCATATTTGTTATTGGACACACTGTAAGACGTTTCAACTTCGCGTATTACGTAACCAAATAAAACACAAACACAGCAAACTTTTGAGGTGGAATTACAGCCAGCAATAAACTTTATACAATTCGAAAATATTATAAGGTCGATTTTTGTAAACATCAAAACCATCGTGATTTAAAACGAGACACGACAAAGCAGACAGTTAATAAACATCGTCATAAATTAGAGCGAAAACCTTGTAAAATATTTTACACTAACTGAAGAGATTCTGGAGCTGTGGACATAAAGAGACTGGAGTAATAATCAATGATTCACTAGAAACAAAAATATATTCAGAAACGTACAATGTCCACCAAGTCCAATGCAACGCCATCAAATCAAGGCAGCGGTTACGATTTCCAACACCAGATACAAAGTCCATTTCAAAAGAGAGTCTCTGCCCTACTTTAAGAAGGTTCTGACGTCCCAAGTAAGTGTAGCCAGCCACAGACATCCTACGCGGATAACAGTACGACGCCATATTCAACCCTTCAGTATACTGAGGGGAGAGGAGAAAGGAGTGATACAGACATCCCCACAGGGGTAAAATCTTCATACAAAACAGTCCCCTCCTCCTATAATTAACCCTTCCCATGCAACGCTCGAGGTACCTGAGAAAAATGTCCCTCGTGGTAAGGACGTATTTGGATTCAAACGTTACCATGGCAAATGATTTTAAAATAAAAAATTAATCATCATGGGGATTATTAAAATATGCATAATACTTTTAAATTTGAATGTATATAGAGTATAGTACCTAACAACAGTAACATTTGTCTACGTAGAATTCATTAGAAATACGAAAGAATGTAAAATAATAATAATAAATTTTTAAAAAAGCTAATAAAACACTAAAACGAGGAACGTAGTTATTTGTAATGAAATTTTCTTAACACCTTTATAACGTGATCATTTACGATCATTACACGTTTAAATTAAGGAGGCTGGCTAATTTAAATTGTAAGTACTAATTCTGAGAGGAACATCTTGTTAGACATTTACGTCACAGGACGGACAAAATACCAAAAAAATTGGGTCCTACAAAAATAAATCGTGACGAACGTGAAATGCCTTGAACTGGATCAGGTCTGGGTCAAATGGAGTGAAGTGGATTCTTGTACCAAAAAAAGTTAGATGGGAGGAGACTAATGCAGTAGTAGACAGAATCCTAAGTTGGTGTAGACAAAGTTGGAGCATTGGAACCGAGTTTATGACACACACAGTCGCTTGTCTAAACAGATTGGATGATATACAATCAATCAAGGTCAATGGAGTATCTCAGATCAATTTATTCTAATTTTCCCGATATTCTTTCGAAATATCTTTGTTCATACGTCAAGGACGGCACAGTGTCCAAATAATCGTGTATCAAAATGGTGCCAAATTCCCCTAGGATAACACAATCAGATTATAAAACAGCATTCCCGTCTGATTCTATTGATATTTAATGACATTTTTCAAACTTCCTTGGTTATGAATCACTTAATGTTACGATCTGTGAATGATGAAACTTTAAAGCTGCACGGAACCAAACATTACCCTACTTTATGGTATTTAAAGTAATATCCACAGCATGACTTAAGAGACCGAGGAAAACCATGAAAACCCAAGACAACTGACATAAAGGTTTCAATCACAAACCTTACTACCCAGTCAATAACAGCGAGTAATCGACAGATGGAGCTTCAACACCACGCCCTCTTACACCGCGATGACATTCATTGGTGCTTTACTGCAAAGAGACTTTCTACTAGCTCTGAGGTATGAACAGATATCGTGAAGGACGTATCTGATCACAGGACCCCAAGGTTAAATTATAACGAACTGGAAATACCGAGCGCTGATGCTTAGTTTTTAAACACTGTATATGACGATGTCAGGAAAAAGTGACAGGGTTCTAGTGGCGAGCTAATGAACCTTTGGGTTTGATCAAATGAACGACTATCAGCATATCAAATTGGTTCTCCACCGATCTGGACTAAGCACCTGATACGAAAACTTCAAACCAGCAACTTTTAAGGGCAACAATAATCCCCTGTGATGTAGGCGTGACAAATTTTCGATTAAGACGTACCATGACAAAAACGAAATCTAGACAGCTAAAAAAAAAACCCGAAGAGGATTTGTAACAGGCAAAGGAACTGTGGGGGTAGGCCTATTCTTTTAGACGTGGCGGAAAATGGAGACCGGATATCTTGCTGCTACTATATATGAGCTGGAATACAAAAGCTCAGAGCTTGGCCTATACATGTGTTCCACAGCTCGACCAATATAGACATCACAATATTCCACACGCGTAATAATGGCTACTACGCACTATCTATCCTTCTCGCACTCGCCTATCCACCGCAGCCATCACACCTTCCGTCTCACTCGCACTTGGATATCCACCATTTCGAAACGCTAGCTAGCCAGCCATCTAGCACACTTACCTCAAACACGCGAAAGACCAAGAGCTACTACATAAAACTCCTGCATTATCCCATTCATCCCAACTGATCACACAACAGACTCTTACCGTGTTCTTAGACAATCTCTTCTGCAAAATTCGGAGTAATAAAATAAATGATAAGTTGAATGTTTCTCTTCTCTTCGCCTGTATATTTCCTCCTTCGTCTTCCTTGTTTCCCTCTCTCTCTCAACAAGGTCAGGTCTGCTTCACTTCAGTCGCTGCCGCATCGAGGCGCTGCAGACAGCGATAATGCAACGGCACGGCACGGCCAATACCAACGTTACCACCTCAAACATTCTCGCTCCCTACATTCGTACAAAAATATTGCTATCTCTACAAAGAAATGTCGACAACGGAGGGTGAATCGACAAATTAAATTACTTTCGCAACTGAAACACAACGTTACGTGAAATTTAAACTGTTTATTTCAAATACGATACAAGGCTTAATATTAAATTTATTTTTGGTGACCGAATAACTCTAAAACGAAAACTATGCTAATTCCTTCTGTCACAGGCCAAAACATAGAATAAAATACTTCTTTACCACAGCTGTACTGTAAATATGGTCCCGACTGGTGGTTAGTACAAATTAAAAACAGAAAAATTACTAACACAGGTCAAAATTAAATGCTGTTAACAATTTGCCTGACTAATTACAATTCTCCACTGGTTTTTATCAGACAACATCGGCTGTCAATGGCACTAAATCTCTTTTTAACTTTAAGGCAAACAAACTCGCTTGGATGTCAGACTTGGAAGGGATGAAAATACGAAAATAGATCTTAAAACTGGGCGAGAGGACGTGGACTGAATTCAGCTGGCTCGGGAGAAAGGCCAGTGGTGCCATCTAGTAACACAGTAATGAACCTTAAGGATAAAAAAGGCAGGGAATTTTATGGCTAGCCGAGCGACTTGTCCTATTTAAGGCTTTGACCGGGATGTTCTTTTGTTAAATCTTATGTGGTACCGCCTGATTCGACTTCTAATGGTTAAGTGAAGTGTTTTCTTCGCGGTACGGTCTGGATTCGTAAATAATATTCAGACGAGCTTCGGCTTCAAAGGGTTAACCAGCTGATTTTCGTAATGGTGAGGTGTAGTGTTTTCTTCGCGGTACGGACTGAATTCATAAATAATATTCAGACGATCTTCGTCTTCAAAGGGTTAACAAGGACTTATATTCATGCAGTTAGTTACTACTCTGGAATAAAGACGAGAATTAGTATTTATGACACCAGGAAGAATAAACTGGTAAATAGAGGAAACGTAACTTTTACGCAGAACGTACCAAACACGTAATTACAGTCGTCACCACGACTTACATTATCACACATCTCGAAGATCTGCCAATCGAACATCAGGACATAAGTTAACAAAAGTAGTGTGATGGGCGACAAGGGGATGACTGATTTTAAGACAATTTTCGGTTTTGGAAACAGGGCGACAACGGTTATAATAAAATATGTGATGAGTTTTCCACGGAGATGAATATGTCAGTGTTGGTCGTCTGGGTATCCTTGACGTTGGAGGAAATATATTCACCGAATCGTTGATATCTACATACAAGATCCACATGATATTACACCGATACCACCATAACAAATTCTTCGCCTAGTATCAGTCAAGCTACATAATAATTCAGATACAAAATAATCACAGTCTAAAACAAATCTTAGTTTTTCGATACTACCAAATGTCAAATAACACATCGCCGGGAAATATATACACGCCCGCCCAACAGGAGAGTAGGATGTGATGCGTGCACTTAAGGCGCACTAGTGTCTACCTATTTTGATGGAGTCCATCGGCTATAACGAACCAAAGACTTCAAACTCTGTAACTACAGTCCGTATATCGATTTCAGGTTATATATCAGGCAGGAAAACCAAACAAGTCACGTGATCGCGTTTATTAAGCGAAACAAAAAATGCTAATCTTCTTCACATGACTCTGTAACGAGAGGGGAGGTCCCACCTTCGAAAACAAAGTATTTTTTTGTCCATCGCACGATGTTCCTTCGCCCTGATGATGAAGGCACCTCCGAAACGTCGGTAACGGTGCAATAGCCATTTTAAGACTGAACGAAATGTTTACACAGCCCTTGGAAGAGCATCTGTTAAGCCAATGGAGGGATAACAAGTATTTGTACTCGAAGAAAGTATGAAACAAGGTCTTTCAAGCACTGAATTTTTTTTTAAAGGAAAGGAATCTCGAAACCATCTATTTTCGGAACCAGTGAGTTCAGAGAGACGCCACGGCTGGGTGTGTGTGTACGTATGGATCAGCGCCCAAACCACTTCTGGCTTCCAAAGAACAGAAACCTGAAACCGAGATCTAATCTGTTACATAGGATGCATCAAACAGGCGTTCTTTACACAACTTACACCTGGGCAGGCAACCGTTCACAAAACGTAAAGAGTTATGAATTCGCGTATATAAGGGAACAACACGTAGTCCGTGTCGCTGAAGTTTTGAGAACAAACAGCTGTGAAATTTGATCGAAGAAACTCAGAGAGATTCTGTGTTTTTGTTCATAGCATCTTCAGTCATTCTCCGCTACTAAAACCTAGGTCCTCTTATGGTGTCATCATCATTAATCTAGGTTTCGTTAATTTCTGTCACGTGTTCACACTTCGGCTTAGCTTAAACGGACACACCGCTGTGTTAAGCAGCTTATAATTAACATTATTTTTTATTTATTTAGTGTTCTGTCTGAGGACAGGTCCATATGACCAGGATCCTTCCATCCTTTTCTCGGATTGGGACCTGTTCATATACGTTCTTGGCAGCTGATCCAGAAGTGGTTTGCCATTGCCTTCTTCTGTGTGTGAATGGAGTAATTGTTGGGATGCCACGGAGGAAAACTCCGTGTTGCCTAGACCACGGCCTTGCCCAACACAAGTTATAAATTCGGGCACCGCCGGGAATCGAATCCGAGACCCCCAGGATTACAAGGCCAGCGTTCTAATCGCTAGACCACCGTGGCGGTTCGCGTATGAATTAAAACTGATAAAATACTCGAATTAACTTGTGGATAAATCATTATACATTTATAAAGACCTCAAAAACTGTGAACAGGTAACAATTTTCCACACGATCATCTCTCATTTCCAAGTTAAGAAATGACTTACATCATTTGAAAGTATTGTTCATTACGTAACAGAATGCCAACTGCAAAGACTGAATAGTTCTGAAAGTGACAGGGCGATTATTAACTGCGAGTCGAGATGTGTAAAAGAACTTTTTTTATTATACACTCTCGGAATTAGACAGGGGTCGAAAGAAACTCTAATCGAAGTTCAGTTGTTTCCATGTCAAAAAAGGTAGTATATTTGCGTCATATTGTGAATAAGGTTAATATTTTAATATTTTCCGTCAAATCACAATTTTTAATAAGATAATAAAATATAAAATATTTAAAATATCATTTCACGTTCCGCATCGAATGAACGTTCCAATTTGTAAATCGATGCGGAACGTGAAATGATATTTTAAATATTTTATATTTTATTATCTTATTAAAAATTGTGATTTGACGGAAAATATTAAAATATATGTCAAAAAAAATTGGCGTCGAACACAGTACGTTCAACCGCAAATCCCAGTGAATGGAAGACAGACGTATTGACATGAACCAGCCCAGAAATGGCCTACGCCAATGAGAACAAGAACTCTGCGTAGACAGTTACATAAACAAAAGTTTTAAACGCAGTCAAATAATTTACGAAGTTTGATGAACGATGGACGGTGTACGGAGCGGTAATTTATAAATGCGAGTCATAAGAATTTTAAAGCGAATACTACGAAAGTTTGGATGATAATTGTGCATTTAGCAGTAAATTTATAGAAAAAAAAGTTAAAAAAAAAGTACAGCGGGACTTTATAATAATAAAAATTTAATAACTAATATATCGATCTTTGTGGTAAAAGTTTTATAAAATCCTAGAAGTGTCAACGTTACAAATAAGTTTATTTCAGAGTTGCTCAACCACTTAAACGCTGAGATGATAATGTTGCGTCATATTGTGATGATTATAATTGTTTAATTTTAACCGTCTAATCACAATAAAATATTTTATTAAATATTAAAACATTAAAATATAAATAAAATATAAATATATAAACATAAAACGTAAATTATTAAAATGCACCGCCAACATCAGATTCAAGAAAATATGCTTAATCTAGACATCTGACGAAGGATTGCATTTAGAATATTACATTTGAGTTTATATCGATTATACACCTGAAGATGGTTCATTGAAAACCGAAACATGTCGTGAAAAAAATGATGCTCTAATTGTAAATCGAACATTTCGATAGAAAGAGCATCATTTTAATATACTTTAAATATTTTAAATATTAAATGTTAATTGTAGTAATAATATTTTAATATTTAATAAAATATTTTATTGTGATTAGACGGTTAAAATTAAACACTTATACGCTATAAACGAGATATATAGCTCAGTGAAAGAAACGTCTAGTGACATTTCTTAGTGGTTAAAGCCAATCATGATTCACAGGAATATAAATTATATTTTACCATCGGAAATGTACTACCAACAGAAGATTACGGTACACAGGAATGCAGAATGTGCTAATTACATGGGTATTTTGAAATACAACGTTTTGAATTGCACCACAGGCTACATGTTTGCTGAATTATAAACAGGACGTCTTAAGGATTTTAGGAAAAAAACCAGGAACATTGCCAAAACACTGGTTGATACAGCGAAACTATCGTCCTGAATGTTTGATAAGAAGAAACTTGTTTTGTTTTCTTTAATCTGGGTCCAGATCAGAGATGAAGCCCCGATATTCAGAGTGTGCTGGCTGTGCCGGCCTGTCGCCCACAGGCACAAGATGAGAAATAGCGAAAATACGAAAACTGAAGTAGGTTCCACTCAGAACAAAACAAACTCGAGTGTTTCAATCATAACCACAAAACACAAAACGGCTACCCAGGAACTGAATAAGAGACTTCACGGTCAGAAACCGGACATCTCAGCTATAACTAGGAAGCACGTGTTTTCCCGATCGACGGAAAATAGAGACGGACCGCGTAGAGAACGCTTCTTTTTTTCATGCGGATCCTTCTGGAAGCGATGAGGTCAGATTTGCAAACGACGAGCCGCCGAATTACCGGGTATATAAGCCAGGCTCCATCGACGAAAATCTGGAAGGAGACGGAAATATTGATTCTTGATCAACTGGTGATTCTGCTCACCTGAGTATATCCCAAAATTTACGCAGGAAAAGTATGTAATTACAAGTGCGTAGTTTTTGACAGTCTGCGAATTATTAGCCACCATGGCATCAAGAGTACGCATTTAACTACTTCTATTAACACCTTGTTGTTCTTTTCACTTTTACTTAAATATTATTAACCTACAGAATCTCAGAATGCAATCAATAAACATGGCTGCCGTTTGTTAATTAAAAATTTGCTGTTCAGAAGCTAATAGGCCCTTCCCATATAGGACGATGTTACACTTTGTGTTAACAGTTCGAAGACGAAATGACGCTCAACATGAAAAGCCATCTCCCACAAACAAAGCGTTTAAAAATACATATCCGGCATTGGTATGTTGGCGTTATATGCCGGCACAACGAAGCCAACGCGAGACCCACGCGATCAATTTTCATTAAATTTTGTTATTATAATAATTATATTCATTTCTGGCCCGTTATGACTAAACTCTGATGTAACCATCTATTTCGTGGTCTTCCTATACTTATCTCCATCCGTTTTGTCTATATTGCATGATTTTACTTGGTGACATCCTTTGCATGCGCTGTGTGCATTCTGTACTATCAGACGACTTTCTCGTTAATGGTCTATGTCACGGTGGTCCAACTTTTTTCCTCGCACGGGCCAGAATAGTTTTCCAGTTGGACCCCAGGGGCCAAGAAATCACGGAGTTTTCCTCCGTTGCATCCCAACAATTACTCCATTCACACACAGAAGCAGGCAATGGCAAACCACTTCTGGATCATCTGCCAAGAACGTATATGAACAGGTCCCAGTCCGAGAAAAGGATGGAAGGATCCTGTTCATATGGACCTGTCGTCAGACAGAACAATAAATAATAATAATGCACAAACTACTATAGAGTTGTATATTATTTTAAATTCGCTCCTCTAACAATTATTTTTAATAAATTGGTTGTACTAACTAGTAGAAAATAACAAATACTTTCGCGGGCCGGATTACAAGTGGTCGCGGACCGCCGGTTGGACCACGCAATGCATTACTGATATATCTGACAGTTTCTTCTTGAATAATCTTTCAATATCCGGTTTCACACCTCCAAATGCCCATGAGTAATACGCGTCCTACTTCTAGATTTGACGTTTTTCATTAAGAAGCTTAAATAAACTTCTACCAGACTTTTTCCTTATCTGCTACCAGGAATATCTGATAAGGAAGCACGTACTACCCAAACTAATAACATTATTTCCCGGCTCGCTGTCGCATTCTACCCACAACGTAGTGACGTAGGCGAAACGCACAGTTCTGTCCCGACTACTGTCACGTAAAGGGAGAGAAGTTCTAACCATAATTCCTCCCTGTCCCTTCTTAAGAGAAAACAATGGAATGTCGGCAATGCTCCTCTGACACGTCTTCAGGGATTTGCGTGGACGTGCCTTTGCCAAGTGGCCGGGTTTCCCACGCGGAAGCACAGGTTCGCGCCCTGGTTAGCCCATGTGTCAATTCTGGTTGACAAAACAGCACTGAGACAGGTTTCAAGAGCTCGCCACTACTCTATATACCCTAAGCCATATGAATCCAATCCAAACCCCTAAATATTACTGCACTAAGATCCGTTTTAATATTATCATCCCATCTACGCCTAGGTTTACTGAGTGATCTCTTCCTTTAAGACTTCTCAACAAAAAATTTGTACACGTTTAATCTCCCTGAGGCGACCAATCGCAATAATTGGCGAAACGTAGAAACTATACAGCTCCTCATTATGTAATTTTCTATAGCCTCTTGATATTTCATGAAGATAATGTACCACTTCTATTCACAAACAAATAAAGTGACACATTACGTAAAATACAGACCTATATTATATTACGTAACTTGACCGCGCAAAGTTTTTCGATGCGATAAATATTAAACGAAATACACGAAAATTAAATAACTCTAAGCTGATACCAGCAGTGCTATTTACTTCGCAACAATGGCTGTCACTAATTACTCGTTGCCCTGATGATGGACACGGTAAAATCCTCCGAAACGTCAATCAACATCTACGACAGCACAGCACAGAGACCCAGAAGAGTTGAGATTTGAGATGAAAACACGTGTTACTTTGGTCTGCAGTTCGAGGGATCGATTATAACGAACGCCATTTTATTTTCAATTAAAAATTAACTACATTCTGGAGTAACGCGTGTTTATTCCGCCTGAATGCGCCAGTGAGAAATGTGTTCTTCACACGAGTTTACGTCACAGACTATTTTACTGTTTGTGCAATTCTCGCCCCACTAACCTTAAACGAGAGATCACGAGATGCATTCTCCTAATGACGTGTTTGTCAGCTATTTAGCAACGGTAACATATCCCCGCTTCATTTGACACATAAAGATGTCTCTGCTGGCAAAATGACTAAGAATTAGGCAACTTCATCGGCATTCGTGTAACGCGGGACGGTATATGCGACCTTCTCTCACTATGGCTTCCATTAAATCATATGCAAGTCCAACCTGTAGCGTCTTGTAGTTTTGTCCGACGTACAGCGCATGCGCAAATGTTCTTTTCTGGACAGAGGAGAAGTATGGCGGCGACGCGAAACACACACAACTTAGCTTTCGGTTTGACACTGATGAATAACTGACTATTTCAGCTAAGCACAGACGCATATTTTGTTACGTAGATATTAATTTATTTACAAAAGTTGCAAAACAAAACGTCCATTAGCTTCGTCATGTCTGTCATCACGGAAAAATTCGAGAACGTTTGAAACGATTTTTCCGGAATCTGATAATGTAGAGTTTTACTGAAGTTTATGGCCATATTTGGTCAAATCGGACAACAATAACGGGCATTATGACTGATTCCATTGACAAGGGCATTCAGCAGTAATTCCAAGGTCACAGTCCAAGGCCACTGGTCTTTGGCTGTGGTCCAAGTTGTCTCTGCGCAATGAAGTGAAATTGTGGGGAATCTTCAGTAGGGATCCCCGTAATGACGTCATCACCCTGCAATACAGGCAGGATACTCCGTCCACGTCAAAGTCACTGACCCTCAGAAAATTCGAATGCAATTCTCAAAGACAAAATACTGATACTTACTGCACTATCCGAGTCATATTGCATTAGTTACTGAAATTACTATTTTTTTTTATTTTACAAGAGAAAACAGAACAAATCAAGACGACGTAAATGGTTACATTCATGTGTGTCCCTGAACAGAACGCGCTATCTTGTTTCCTTGAAGAGGAAGCTTACTAAGAGTCCCAGGATAATTCTGAAGAGAAATGTCACGTACCCCCGCCACGAATCGAACCTACAGCCTGCCCCATATCGACTGCAGTAGAAGCATAAAAGCTCTGCCCACCGCGCACAACAACCGATTCGCGTGGCAACCCAAAGCAGACATTTTATCCTTTGTTTGTTTTCTAGCTATTCATGTGTTCTCTGCACACAGCGCACAGACAAAGCATAGAATAAGAAGGTTGTGTGTATTTGTACTATGAGTCGTTTTTGTGGGGGAAAAAAAAAAATTTAAGTTCGGGTAAACTCCACGTTAAACCAACGCAAACCAGGCTGAATTCGCGAGATGATAATGTCGACTGTAGACGACGAGCTCTATGCAATGACGTCAGCTTATGTTTAACTCTGGAGAGAAATTTTGAGGCTTATGAACCACGCTCTGTGTGTGTCCCCTTTTCACTTTTAAATCACCTGCCCGATTTTAAACAAATATGATATCATTTGAATAAAAATTTTCTTGGATATTATCCATCGTCTAGTAAATAAAATATAAAACGTAAAAAACAACGTTTCGGAGATGGGGCTCTATCTCCGTCTTCAGGTTCCTACTCAGTTGGGCCCACTAATCCCCATCTCCGAAACGTCGTTTTACGTTTTATATGTTATTTACTAGACGATGGATAATATCCAAGAAAATTTTTATTCAATTGACTCATCACCATCGTCAAGAACTTTTAGATTTGAAATATGGTATCAACGTTACGCCATTTCAGACCACCCCGACATCGTACATTTTTATTATTCAAAAGTCTGTAAAAAAAAAAACATGGAGGACGCACAACGTCTGAGGTGGAAGTAATACTTAATACAGAATGTTGCAATTATGAACAATCACAGATCTCTGAAATATGGCTGAACCTGTCTACAGAGACCAATCTTGGGACTGGAACTTAGTGGTCGCAACTTAATTTATGTAAAAACAAAGTTAATTAGAATGAAAATGTACTTTTCTAATTATAAAACAATATTTCTTAATTTATCTTGGGTGTCAGCAATCTGTAAGACAGCGTCCAGCACATTTAACAAGATGGTGGCCAGTGGAAGAAATTCGTGTGAGAAAAAGTTATCCATTATCATTAAAATATTTCTAGTTTGTTGTTTCATAATATTGTTAATGACATTCAACCATTTTATAAACATCTCACAGATTATCCATGCCATTTTATTAACTCTCAAGATAACTGGCAAAATGTTTACACTGACATTATTAAAACATCCTACTCATTCTTGACCTCGGCACTAGATGGGGGTTAGTGGTCAGCGTCACGCCCTGACTGCGCTTTACCCCCAGGGAAAGGACCCAGTACCCATTGGATAGGAGGCTAGGTGGGCCCCAGAGCTGGTCTGGACGCAGAGGCTACAGAAAAAATCATCTGCTCCCGTCGGGGATCGAACCCTGGTCGTCCAGTCCATAGCCAGTATAGTACTCACTGAGCTACCCCGGCCCATTTACATTATGCACATGGGTCGCTATCATTCTTATCAGGTCAACTGAATTTTGGTCACTTTACGCAGATGGTTACTGTATACAAGCGGTCAAATTAGCAGGTGATTATGCAACTTTTGTTAACTCGAATTGTAAAACGACAAGATGGTGGTTTCATGAAAGCTTTATTTAGGTTCCATTTTGATGGCAATAACCAATGAACCACTGGAATTAAGACCATAGCACATATATTCTGTACGAAACATAGTTCTTAAGTCGACAAACACAAACATAAGGGACATAAGAGTGGCTAAGCCCAGCTGAAAAGCATCTTTCTGATATCTCTTCACATTTGGCACAGAAAGCAAACTGATTTTACTCTGAGTCAAACTGAAAGATTATGGTTATGTAATACATACAGGTTTGTGTAACTACAATACATATGGATAGCATTTACCCATATATATAACTCACAAACCCTCCAGTAGCAGAATTATAAGATTCAACACTGATAACATCCTGACAAGGTCTTGAACCAGTTCCCACCACTTTGAAACCAATTCCATAAGATTTATCTTCTTGAACAGTTCTCCAATAGGCAACTATCCAAGCAGTTTCCTCATAAAAATTCTGTACAGATTTCTTGTCTTCCGATTTGATCTACACCAAGAGTCCACTACCCTGTATAAAGCAACATATATAAATAACGCAGTTTCTTGTTACGTAACATCAAACCCTGTCCACCAACCTTGTAAGATGGGGAAGATATTAATTAGTAAATTAACTATCTATAAGATGGATGAACAGGGTTTGATTCCTGGTATGGGTACAGATTTTGACTTTGCCACCACATCCATATTAGCTCAGGGCCCCACACAGTCTTCAATCTGGTGTTAACAAATGACCCTTCTTTCTGGGACAAAGCGGTCAGAGCATGAAGCTGACCACTCACCTGCATCTATTCTCAAGAGACGGAAAGAAGCATAACAGATCCACCCCTCCACACTTCCTTCGAGTTGTAATGCTTTCTCCTATCCCGTGTATTCCCCAGTATTTATATCCAGTAGCCAAGCTGGTACTAATAACCATCACTACAGACAAGTACTTTGGGGCTGGCCACAGAAGCAGACGGGTATAAAATATTGGGCAAAAGGGGGGAATGCCAGAGGCCACTATCTCCCACCACCCATGGGACTTCCTTCTGCAATGTCGGTATAATGCTGAAGTCTAGAATGCACATCCAATAAACCCACAGAATGTACTTACAGAAACAGCAACATCACCTTTCTTCTTTCGTCCATCTACTTCATCCCACTTAGGCAAAAATACTTTCTTAATTTTTTTTAAACAAACTCCTGCATTAAAACACACAAATGACCTGCTATGCTATAAAGTGATATATATATATATATATATGCATACTTATCACTTAAATCTCACAATTCTGATTTGTTAATGTTGTTCCCAAACATTTTAACTTGTCACATTTTCAAAGGATCCCTATTTCAACACAATAATTTTGTTCTGCAGTCTGATGACAAAACATGTAGCAACTATTAGATGCTAGTACCTATTACAGCTTATGTGTTTTTCATTATGGTATTTATGTTTGGCTCAGTTGAGCAAGAATTTGATCAGTACCTGGTGACTAATATCTTTTCAAATTTTGAATAGTAATCTCAACCTCAAAACAGTGGGACTCCAGTAGCAATGGTTCAACTGCATGTATTTGTCTCCCCAACATCGTTACCCCACATACATTTAACACCTGGCAAAACAGCAGAGTTCCTTCAAATCACACCACCTAAATGCACGAAATCCTGGATGTGTACCACCTCTAGTAAAAACGATTTTCATGGTCACGTAACTCACACAAGTGCACTTCCATCTAAAACATATCCTGTGGCAACCATAATAACAACTCTTCCATTGTTACTCCTAATGTGGTGACCTACTGAAGACTTACAGCTGGAAATGTACCCGTTTTACTGTCCACGAGAACCCACAATAGGAAGACAATGAACTTCCTTTATCCTTACAATCACAAATAATTACAAAATTTCCTATAAAATGCAAAAAATGATACTTACTTAAGACCGTGGCCACATTTCTTCGTTATCTACCAGTCACACAAAACACTAATTACTACCACACGAAAATGAAAATAAAGTTAAAATCGATTTTATTGTTAAAAAACGAAGTTCATTTGCATCTCTTCCTTAAAAGAAGTTGTGAAAACGATAAAACAGTAGTAAATGGTCGCAAATCTCCTCTCCCACGGTCAGATCGCTTAGCAACAAACAGCGCCCATATAAAAATTCATTAACATGAAATGAGAATACACACACTACTCTTTCACGCCATCTAGCATGATCTGTAAAATAATAATTCTGAATTCGTAGGTAGGTTATCTATGGTTGTGGCACGGTGATCTGTGGTAGCAATACTCTGTGCACAGCACGGTACGCAACATAGTTTGGAATACGCAATGTCTGTGGGGACGTGCAATGTGGTCTGTGCGAAATTAAAAAAAGAACCTCATTTTAATTAAACGTGCAATAGATTTAGCGTTAATGGGTAGAATTCTCGTTTACTGAGGCGTAGTAGCAACTGTGAGGTTAGGTTAATGTAACAGGGAATTGTCCTGCATTCTAATAACAAGTACTGTAAGATATAATGTGACCTACATTACACGCACTGTCTTTATGCGTTCTTTGTTCGACATTAACTCATATAGAATTTTAGTTCTGTCAGAGCAGAGGACGAAGATGGCTGTCTTCTGGGTTGTAATCTGGCAGAAATTTACCAACGTTTCATATGTCCTTGCTGCCTCTATCATCAGGACAGCAAAGACGCCTGAAACATACCAGACCACACGGTGCTACAACCCAGAGGACAGCCATCTGCTTATAGGGCTGATCACAGATAACTTGTCTCTTTGCCTGAATATTTCATCTCGAGAATTGTTGGATGGTTTTTATGAAATTTGGCATTGCCGTTGTCATTGGAGGTTGACTCGAAACAGTACGTTTGAATTTCGTATTGGTAATATAAACGTGGTAGGAGCAGGAACGTGTGAACAGTGGCCGGGACTAAATGTGCGTTTTGCACACGTTACTACTTACATTGCTTGAAGAAGATATTAAGAACACAATTTGTAAAGTCAGCAATTTAAATTAAGTAGGCTAACATGTTTTATTGCATAAATACTATAATTTTTTAAATTGACAGGTTAAGAGACTTTCAAAATAATTAGCCTATATCATAGGCTATAAATTGCACACAGTGAAGTTTGTAATATACGTCTTAGGCCCTCTATTTCAAGCTGTGCTGTTCTCTCGGCAATAATTTTGTGATAAACAAAGGGATCGGTAGAGAAGGGAGGAACAGAATACTGGTTATCAGCCACAATGAAGCAAAAAAACACAGGAAGTCGGTGTTAATGATGATGGAAACAGAAATCAGCCAGTTAGGCCTTTAAAGCGCAAGACTGAAGAATAAAAATATTCAAGGGAAAAATAAATAAAAACAAAGCAGTCTTAAATAACTCTCTACATTTGTATTTTGTATTTTTTTATGGATCCATATTTCATTACTTAGCTTTTCAACTTGTTCAGTTTCTTCTATACACACAAACTGACACTTCGGCCTGAGCACACAGGTACTTAATTGTTTGGAAGTTTATCAGAATAGCAAGTCAAAATATTTTAAAAAGCATTATTGTCCATGAATGTAGCACTTCTTGTCTTTAACCATTCTGATTTTCAAAAATTGTCTAAACCAATTCTGTAAAGCATCTTATATTAAAATATTTTTCAGATCAAAGAGCTTTTGTACTCGTTACGGAGAAAAGAACACACGTGAGCCTTGAACAATACTAGTACGTGGTGTAAATATTGTAACTTATGATGATTAAAGCTATTAATGCAAAGTTAAAAAAACTGGAAAGAAATTTTCGGAGTAAAAATAAAAGACCTTCTGGCCATCTTATCTGCCTCTTGAGAAATGGAGTGTGAAAATCTTTGATAGGATATAGAGACAGTAAATTCTCAAGAAAACTCTTCATACCCAAACATGTATACACCATAAATAAAAATCTTATATCAATAAATTATACAGATGAAGTCTGACACAGCTACTGAGCCAGTGAATATCATAAATGTTATGCTTAAAATTAATTTTGTCCTCAAGTGAAGTGGGAGCCCGGATTAGCTGATACAACCTGAAAGTGTGGTTTTACTACAAAGATTCACCATCAAAATTCATCAACATCTGCATATAAAAACTTTTTATTAACAGAAATTTATGGACTGCCTGTAATCTGGTCAAATATACTGACCAACATAAACCAAAATTATTTTTTTTTAATAAATTTTCATTAGGGCCACTAATATTATACTCCATTAAAATCTGAACTGCTTCTGTTCCTATTTTAAGCAATAAATTAACTTAAATTCTGCATATCTTTTGAATTTCCAACTCTTCACGTATCTCTGGATGTTTGAGCAATGTAAAGAGATGTTTACGTACTGTGTAAGTATCTAAGTACAACTCTTCTACATCACGGCCAATTTTTGTCTTTTGTGGCTGTCAAACCTTTGACTATTGATGCTGTGTAACATTTTTAGTTATCTGGATGAAAGACCGGTTTTACATCTACAATTGATGTTTTTGCGTGCGTTTATGCAGTAACTTAATCACTTTCTATTTATTTCACAGTCTCTCTATCTCAATACGTTCAACATTATCATTGAAAGTTACAACTGATTTTCTCCTTGTCATCTCATCTTTGACATCTTCATTTTCACTAACGTCTTCACCACTTGTACCTCTAAAGTCATCAGTTGCTCCATGGTCAAAATCTCCTAGCACAGTGCAGTTACTGAGTTCTTGGTCTGGTTCTGTCGTCGTTATACGCGGCAAGATGGTCGATGCCACCGGAGGCGGTTCAGTCTCTTTCCTAACAACAAAATTAATTAAAACAGTTCAATCCACTGCTACATTTCCAGACTGGTTAGAAGATTTAATGGCAAAATGCTATCATAGTGTCCCAAAAATATGTACGAGGCGCGTCCTCAAAGTAAGTTTCCCCCTCGTCCCACAGCTAGCAAACCTTATATTGCGCGAAGCGACTGTGCGTACGTGATAGAGCAATGACGTAGCATGGCGCATGCACTAACGGAACTTCCCGCGTTCTCACATTAGCATCGTTGCAGCTGTTGAAGATGGAGGTTCTTATTCCAGCTCCCGCCGACTGTGAAGTGCGGTCAGTGATAACGCTAGGCCGCACACGGCTCGACGGACAGCAAGTCTCCTGCAGGAGTTCAGCTGGGAGGTGTTTAATCATTCACCCTACAGCCCGGACCTCGCTCCCAGTGATTTCCATCTTTTCCTACACCTCAAGAAATTCCTGTCCGGTCAGCGTCAGCGTTTTGAGAATGAAAGAGAGGCGGAGATGGTTGTCACACAGTGGTTCCAATCCCAGGCGGCAGACTTCTACGACACAGGTATTCAAAAGTTGGTCCCACGGTATGACAAATGTCTCAATTCCGGTGGCGAATATGTTGAAAAATAGCTGGACACTTGCTGTATCTGTTGCAATAAATATTCCCATGAAATTGTGTTTTGTTTCTGTAAACGGCCCCAGGGAAACTTACTTTGAGGACGCGCCTCGTATAAACACAGCCATTACATATGTCGGCATGACACGTTCTTGAGTCAACCTGTATATACGTCAACATTGCTGTCAGCAGCTCAGACTGTACAGTGTTCATTCACAGGATGACTAATGAATGAAGAACTGGAAAGGAAATTGAAGGAAGCACTTGTGAAGATGCAATGCGAGGCACTATACCGGCACTTAGCTGAAGGGAACGCGGAAAACCACATAAAATCTCAGGATCCCTGATTTCTGGGTTGACATTTTAACCCGAGATATCCTGAATATGAAGCCGAGGATATAATCCCTCAACACTGACGTTCAGTGCGATAATATCTAAATATTCTAATGGATCACATTATATTAGACTTAGATGACATACTCGGTCTATAATACTTTTTATACACTTTCAATTCACAATGAATCATTATTAAATATGATATAAAATTACAAATATTAATCTGTAGAGTTGTTACGACATATATACATTTTGACTGTTTTTTTTAAAAACCTGATAAACAGTGACGTCGCTGTACAGAAATGCCTTTGCTTAATTATCGTAGTGATAGAATTTGTTGATTAGTATGTCAAGATCAATCACATATTGGCACAGCTGACAGTTGTCATTGTACAAGATAGGACATAGACAAGCATAAGATTGGAACCACAATATGTACTGAATATAATCTGACGAGCTGCCAATCTAAGGAAAGTAAAAGCGTTATGCTGAGAATACTGTTACAATAATCAATATTCAAATTTTACATGTGTATGACAATGATTTTGTTTAAGTTGTAGCTAAGATATTTTTAGAATGTTCATTAAATTCATCTGATTTAAATTCCTATTTCAATTAAGTACATGTATATACTGAAAACTACTACTTACATGGTGCTACTGAACTGAACATTTTCAAGTGGATTACTCTTATCTTCTGCGGTAGACACAACTCCATTTCCTTCTCTGAAAGTAATACTGACAATGAAATATAATAAAGTAAAACTAGCATAATGCAATTCACTGTATCTCTTAGAAGAGATCCCCAATGTACTCTGTGGGTTAACTGTTACGTAAGTGTTTATATGCACCCTAGTGAAGGATTTTACTGCTGCTAGGAATGTTAGCTTTAAATTTTAGAAAACATTTTTGGGCAAACCTTTTTAATGTTAAAATTCTTCGGTTAAAATGCGTCGAACACTTTCCCTGTCTAAAGTAACTATCTCAGCTACAGCTTGGACACCTAACCTACGGTCTTTTCGAATCGCATCTCACACTTTTTCGTTGTCGTCAGTAATTGATGTGCGTGGATGACCCGGGACGATCATCTTCCACGCTTTCCCTGCCTTCCAAAAATCGTTTGTGCCATTCGAAGACAAGTGCACGAGACATACAATCTTCACTGTAAGCCTCAGTCAATAACTGAAAAATTTCCGTCGCGGATTTTCTAAGTTTAACAAGTACTTAAGACCAACTGTGCATCTTTATATGGTACACTTATCAAATTGTAATATTTCACACTGATTACGTTTCACAAATAAAACAACAAGAATTTTACACACTCACTATTTTGGAACATATACAACAGTTCAGCATCATAAAATAAATATAACACCTACTGTGTGTCTATTTTGCAGAAAGTAAACTGGCATAAAATATATAATCATAAGATGAGTTGGAATCTCACGTCTTCTGAAAACATATTTGTACGTCACTGTCTGCTCGTCACCCCCTCTTCACCACGCGCCATCAGTTTCTTGTGAAACCTTCACAAACTGTATCTTAAAATTCAAAACAGATGATAAAATGCCCCTGAAGCTAGCGTGGCCTAGTCACATCTCATTTGGGGAGCGGGGGAGGACATTACAAACACTTTCGTCATTCTGGAAAGTACTTAAAAATTTGACAGCACGACCCAGGGTAGAGTCAACGCTTCATGCACACTTGATCTCAGCACCACATGTGGCAAACGACCAGCTTTATAATCTGGCCACTTTGCCTCTGAAGAAAGTGACCCTGGTACCCACTGGAAAGGAGGTTGGATTTACCTCAGCATTGGTCTGAACATGGCAGACATTAACTGGTAATGAGACCTGTCGCCAGCCCAGTACCACGCACATTACATTACGGTACGTCAAGCTGTTATTCATTTATGTATTCTATGGGGCTAATGGTCATAGTGGCAAACACATGCAATGAGTTAAAATCTTAGTAAAATTTTAATGTTTTGGAGAACACTCCACCTCTATCATCACAGGATGTTGTGATGAACACAGTCCATCCCAAAAAATGGAGACAGAGAGGGTCTCTGAAATGTCGGACTTCTGCTCCATATTGTCACAGATGATTGCCACAGAAGTACATATGCAAAGTCTTACACACTTAGAACATTCAAAAACTTACAACTTAATATCAAAATATTCAAGACACATTTATATACTTACAATGACGATGCTGAAGAGTGACGATCACTGGTCAAAAATCTGTCATAATAATCCTGATCTTTGTCCCTTTTTGGTCTAGAAGAAAAGTAAGAGAGTATTTGTTACTGGATAATGCAACTGTAACATTTTTAAAATACACTATGGGCATCATTTAAAAGATATCTCCTGTTACACCCTCCGCAGTGCAATGCTACAGTAAAACCCCTCAAGTTGGACACCCCTTTATATTGGACACTTTTAATTGGAACCGCCGAATATCCTGAATCATGGACACCCCTTTATCCTGGAACTTGGTCACCCCTTTTGTTGTAAGTTGGACAGTTCATGCACTTAGCTCCGATGCTTTTCAGGGAAACTTTTTCAGTTACATATTTTGTTATTTTGAATTTCTGACTGAAGAATGCCTCCTCTCTGGAGGATTATCTTATGGACACTGAACCCATCATTGGAATGCATTGCAGAAGACACAGTTTCAACTCCGTCAGTACTGTGCTTGCATTTGAGTTCAGATTGCGTTAACAGAAATGGAACGGTTCTGAAGTTCACAGGTACAGACGACGCAATTATAGCTCGCTGAGACCAGCTACGGCCACCGAACACGGGATCAATAGCTAAGTGCAAGTTCTACTCCTGTGAATAACAGCATCTAGTATTTTTAATTTTGAATCCAGTTTGGACCATTTGACTAAATGTATTAATTTCCCTGATGCCACTGATGATGACACCTTGAGGTCAGAACGCGTATGGCAATGGTGTCTTATTATACTGTTAATAGTTGTTGGTTTGCTTACTCTATACTGTGGATCTGGTCGCTCGCAGCCGGTTACATGACGACTATGGACATGGCGTCCATGTTAAGGAGTAGTTACAGTAACCGTAACGTTACATGCAACAGTTCGCTAATGTGTACCCGCCTTTAAGTACTAAAAATTTTGTTACAGACCTGATTGAATTTAAGCATGCTTACTGTACTTATAAAACTGCATAGGGGTGGGGGGTGGGGGGACAACAACCGAAAGTCACCAGTTCACTTCAGAATGTCAGTCAGATAACCTTGCTAATCACAAAGTTAAATTATATCAATATTTATCACTTGGCCTGCAATCAGTACATGTTTATAATGAAACTACAGACCTGATATACAGCACGTAAACAACGACAGCACCACCCAGTAGAATCGCCAAGATCACTGACAGAGCAATGACGGCAGGCAGCAGGCCCATATCACTGCTACCATCACCGTCACCACCGTTATTGACACTCGTCCAAGTTTCTGCTTTAAATTCGGGTTGCCCATCCAGATGTCTGTTGAACAAATGTTCTCTAATGAGCAAAATATACGTGGCTTATAATCTAACACGCACAAAAGGTATGGCAAGGACTAGTAAGGAGCGCGGTTGTGTACTGTGTGGATTCCCCATTTCCTTACAATAAAGGTTAAACTGCCATTATCACTACGCTTCTTTGTTATATGGCCAATTTCATATTATAATAATTGCACCACCTTTGACTTAATGTAACAAAACTGGGGAAAAAAGTGGAACAATTACAACAACAAAAAACACATTTTTTTAAAAAAAAATGAATTTAGATACTTATACGAGGCGCGTCCTCAAAGTAAGTTTCCCACTCGTCCCACAGCTAGCAAACCTTATATTGCGCGAAGCGACTGTGCGTACGTGATAGAGCAATGACGTAGCATGGCGCATGCACTAACGGCAC
>NW_019060376.1:644652-682468 GCF_000696155.1 Zootermopsis nevadensis | reverse complement strand
ACATCATAACTGCAGAAGCACCTTCAAATAAAGCAGATCTGACAATATGACAGATATAACTCATATATTTCCAGAAGTTTCAAAACTATGTTTGTGAACCCCACAAGACACACAAATTTCGTCACAGTCTTTGCAAGAAGAAAGTACTGGCGTCTTTTATGTTCAAGTCTCATTCTAAAAATATAAATATATAGTTGTTTTTAATAATTTATTTGTGGATTATTTAACAATACTGTCAACAGGTCAGATTAGACAGCGCTGAATGACAGGATGATAAGCGAATAACAAATTGGAACGGATGTGAAAGGAAGCAGAAACAGCCTAATTTATAACTGATCTGTCCACCTACTTTGAGGTCTCCCTAAATCCCATCTTGTTTGGTTTGCCCATTATTTAAAAAATGATTTACAGAACTACCATTATCCATACTTTGAACGTAATTATTACATTTGTGTCTTGAAGGTTAAGCTTGTCTAAAAAATATTTAGAATTTAGTCTGTACCGAAAAGAAAACACAGGACTTCACCATTACAAAGATCGACTTGCTAACGCTGTTTTAGGAAATAATCACTGTTTACAGTGAGAATAATACAAAATCAATAAATGCAAAATGAAGAGTAATTGGTTTTTAAAGTAGGTGGGGAAATATAGTTACCATTGAGCTTTGAGGGGTTAATCTATTTATTCAATTCAAAAATGTTTAATCTTCCCCTTACATGTTATGTTGTCTGTCAAAAACAACACCCCCATCAATATGTCCAAGGGCCAAGATTTGAACCCGGGACATCCCGAATACAAAGTAGGAATGCTAACCACTTGGCCATGATGTTCAGTGGGACTTACGTAAATGCTGCATAACTCAATGAGGGTGTTTCAGACCAGGATGCTCAGGAGAATATTTCGAACTAAGGATGCAGTGATGGGAGGTTTGAAAAAACCTACATAAAGAGAAGTTCCATAGTTTGTACTCCTTGCCAATGCTTTTTTCAGGTGATGTAATCAAAGAGTATAAAATGGCAGGGCATGTAGAAAGTATGGGACAGATGAGAAATGCATTACACACTTTACTTGGAATGCTTGAAGAGAAGAAACCAACTGGAAAACCTAGAAATATTAAGATATTAATATTAATATTATGGAAAATAGGGTTTGGGAGTATGGATTGGATTTAACTGGTTCAGGATAGGGACTGGTGGCGGGCTCTTGTGAACACAGCTATAAAAATTCAGGTAACGCATAATGTGTAGAATTTCTTGACTCACTAAGCAAACCATTAACTTCTCAAGAAGGATTCTGTTCCATGGAGTTAGTTGCATACCTGTCAAAGTTTTGCACAAAATATTGAAAGTTTTTCCAATCTGCCTGAACATAAGCTTTATCATACGCTAGTGTACTAGCAACTGTTCATATTGCCATGGCTGATAATTTCCTTTGC
Organism: Zootermopsis nevadensis; assembly: GCF_000696155.1. The sequence continues at coordinate 681,033 of NW_019060376.1, read as the reverse complement.
ATAAAATTGCATACTAACAACTTCAATATGTGATTGGTAGAACTGTGAGATTTGAGGGTCTCGTGGCAATAACTATGTACATGGCTGTCTTCTGGGTTGTTTCGCCATGTAGTCTGGTAGAATGTACGATCTGAAGCTTTCACGGCAACAAAGTATAATAAATTCTTCTCGGGCTACCAGCCGTGTCAGGTGGCTTAATGAATCCACCTTACACAGCTGTTAACCTGAGAAGAATTTATTACAGTCTGGTAGAAGTATACTGATGTTTCCGAGGTACTTTCCGCCTCTATGAAACATTGGTAAAGTTCTTGCAGACTACTAGGCACAACAAACCATACGACAGACATTTTCAATTTGTAGAATTGACTTACCATCCTCAATGTGATATTCTATTGTACAGTCATGACTGCAGAATGCACTCATTGTCTTTATGTATCCTATTTGTTGTGAGTAGACAGAAACTGCAGCATCTGGATCTCTGAAGCGAATCCATTTTTTTTCTGGAGGAGCTGTAAACACAAAACCAATAATTTGTTAGGATCAATGAATTTTCAAGTCTACTGACTCTTCTAAACTCTGCAAAATGTTGAGTACAGGGCAAATTGATCCAATGCTAGTATAACTAAGGCATTCTGTATTAACGCAATCCTAAATAGTTTTTACATAATTATGAAGGGGTTAACAAACTTTAAAAACTCCGCTAAAAATTATTTACACACAAGTGTTTTACGCATCAAGAATAATGGGAAAAAGAAGTACTTAAAAAGCACATTTTATTGAAAAGTGTAACAAAGCAGCATATAAGAATTAAAATAATTACTTATCTTCGCTTAATTACAAAATCTGTGATGCATTAACATGCAAAAATGTGTTTTACTTTGCTGTGTATAAGTACACATACACAGCAGACCATGCATGATTAAACGTTCTTTTGATTCAACAAAATGTTTCCACAAAGCTGCATATAAAAATTGAAATTAAGCAATGTTGTATAACAAAAAAAACATTACTCCTGCCAGGAGCCGGGAAGTGACAGGTGTGTTCAACTTCATCAGTAAATGCAGTTGGGATAAATCTCTGTGCCTGAGAACCGTTAGGAGTAAAACGCAAGGGGGTCAGCAGATAATGAAGCACCCACTGGCCACACTATAAAAATGATTTTCCAGCAACAATACTTTGTAGCTTCCTGTATCATTTTCTGTATCGATAATGTCTCTGCTTTATGTAGTACGCAGTATGTGTGTGTGTTTTCCTTCCACAAGCCAGTAACACAAGCAAAGCCCCAATGTTGGTCCCAGGTACTTTACATGTACATAGTAGGCCATGACAGAAGTACAGTAGATCATGGATGACTAAACAGTCTTTTGTTTCAGGGCATAAAGCAGCACATAAAAATAAAAACTGTGTAATGTTATCTATAAAAAAATTAATCACGTCTTTGTTTAATTAAAGGATATACCACAATTTAATGCGGTGTAGTCTCATATATAATGTTATAATAACTGCTGCATTGTATAAAGTACATGTATATAGTATTATTATATTTATTTAATGTTCTGTCTGACGACAGGTCCATATGAACAGGATCCTTCCATCCTTTTCTCGGACTGGGACCTGTTCATATACGTTCTTGGCGGGAATCGAACCCGAGACCCCAGGATTACAAGGCCAGCGTCCTAACCGCTAGACCACCTCATCTTATTATTATTTAGTGTTCTGTCTGATGACAGGTCCATATGAACAGGATCCTTCCATCCTTTTCTCGGAATGGGACCTGTTCATAGTAGCCAAATATTATTCCACAAGGCTTTCATGTTTAATCACCATCGACACTAATGCCATGTACAACAGAACTATACAATGATGCATAAAGTAAAGTAAAGCAGTCCCGCTACACGCCAAGTAGGCGCTTGGGGTGAGAGGAGGTATACGAGCTCCTCCCTTTCTTGACCTCGGCACTAGATGGGGGTGAGTGGTCAGCATCACGCCCCAGCTGCGCATTACCCCCAGGAAAGGTCCACAGTATCCATTGGATAGGAGGTTGGGTGGGCCCCAGAGCCAATCTGTACGCAGAGGCCAGAGGAAAAATCCTCTACCCCCATCGGGGATCAAACCCCAGTCATAGCTGGTCATTATACTCACTGAAGTATCCTGGCTAATATACAATGATGCATGCAATCTTTAATCCAGAATTTGGAAAAATGCATGTATTTTGGTATGGATTACATCTTTCCATCTTTCCAGTCTTGTTACACACACACACACTTATGATGCAGGTGGGAAAGAATGTTCCAGTGAAATACATTTTTCAGCAAGGCAATCTAATGGTAATTTCCTCAGACCATAATAATAAACTTTTGTGTTTCATAAAAGGCTGACAGAGTAATTTCTCAAGAGTCAGCTTGTTTCAGCACACAACAGAATGTCTCCTGGCCAAAAATTTAAAAAGTAATTGTGACAAGCACTTGCTACGGCAGTCATGTGATCCCTCCACCCCTCCTGCAGCTTCTCAATATCATCACCAGGATGTACACAGAGCTTGGTGCTCGGATTATTGGAACGTAGCGGTCCATTCCCAAACATTCTCGAGTCAAATTAAGATAAAAAGAAACATCGAAAGGCTTGTACAGCACTAAAAGATTTTCTCTGACCATCTGTACATCTATATAAAGGGAAGTACAGTGTGAATTTTGAATATCTGCTGTAAAGCTAGCAAGAAGTGAACTGCATAAGCACTAAATAAGCTGTCAAACATGCGGAGATTCAGTCATGAGAGTTGAAGAGTTTTAAAGAACATATTGAAGATCCTGAAGATAGAGGCAATGTTACATTAAAACATCAGTAACCACCTATGCAGCATCACAACCCTGAAGTCAACAGTCAACTTATATTGGGCACTTTATGCAGATGAAGCAGATTTTGCCCATGAAATAAGTAAGCAGACTTCTGTTTATACCTGTAACATCCCCACATGGTGCCAAAGGTGTTGTACTCTGGGCACATGGTGTTGACTCTTCTGTTGTTGTACTTTCTCCCGGCTCACCTAATGGAGAAAGATAATCATATGCCGATGCAGAAATTAATGTGGCACCGTGACCTTCTAGATTTCTTATGCAGCATCAGCGGTATCAACGAGCTTCTAAATATTGACACTGCGTGTTTCTGACAGCATCCAGTGGGTTAATATAATAAGTTAGAAGCTGATGAATGACAGAAGGCAAAAGTAGCCCTAGTCATACCTTCTGACGTAACTTCAGTAGTCTGTGTTGAGTCTGCCGTCACAGATGAACAGTCACATGGTGTACATTCGGTGCTGGTGGTCGGTTCTGTTGTATCATTAGAAGCAGTTTCAGTAGTGCCTGTATAGAAACACAGAAACGATGATGCAGCTTCTGAATCTTCACGTCACTGATCTTCTTCAATCCATGGCTCCATACTGAAGTGTGCTGATAATTAATTATTAGTCTATGTTCCTATATGAAAAATAACTGTTCCCAGTTTCAGAGATGCTAGTCAGTGAATGAATCAATACAGAGTGGACAATCAACAATTCAAACTTCTCTAAAAAGCATTAAACTACACCCCTAGCCTACTCAATAATTAATTACTTTACATTTTGCATTAACTCAAAAATCCAACCTGATATTAGTCATCTGTATTTCACACCTCTATCCTACCCTTCACCTTCACACAAGCTATTTTTCATTTACTGTCTACTTGAAAACAATAAAAGTAAAGCTGGCCCGCTATACACCATGTGCACGCTTCGGAGAGAAGTTGTATAGCTCCTACTCATTCTTAACCTTAGCACTAGATAGGGGTAAGTGGTCAGCATCACGCTCTGGCCGTACTTTACCCCCGACAAAGGACCTCAGTACCCATTACATAAAAGGCTGGGTGGGCCCCAGAGTCGGTCTGAACACACAAACTAGAAACAAAATCCTCTGCTCCTGTCTCGAATTGAACCCCCGTCATCCAGCCTGTAGTCAGTCGCTATAATGATTGCGTTGCTCCAGCTTCCACTGTCTACTTGATCACACTTTATTTAAATCTGGGTGGATTTCCTCATTCATCATCCCTAATTACAGTACACATGACACCTGATATTTTTACAGGCCTGCTCCAACTTTTCCTTCAAACTGCTAACAAATGCCGCATTTGAGTGACTGAAAATAAATGAGCTATCAAATTCAATCCACAGTATTATTTCCTGTGATATACCTTCAGAACATTCTGTTGTCACAGAAGTGCAGTCACAAGGTTCAGACGGATCAGTAGTTTTATCTGTGCTGGTGACAGTAGTGATGTTTTCACATGGAAAATATGTGACTTCCGTTGTACAAATGCAAGCTTCTGTTGTACCTGAAGGAGAAACATACAGCTGAAGATTCTTCTTCCAGTTGCTAGCCTTCTTTAGTCTTCCTCAAACAACGGCTTCACTGCCGTTACTTTAACGAGCAGCACACAATGAATCTGTTCTTTGGAGGACCAACCCCGAGTTGTCTTACGAAATCCGATGAAGTGGCATGATGTTAAGATGGTATGTTTGTGACAATAAGTTTATGGATTAAACCACATTAAACAATCTTGCTGTAAAAAGCTTAGATTGAACACTTCATATTTTGGATCAATGATTTATATATCTGGCAAGGCAAATGAAATTATTGGATCTAAAATGTTTGTTGTTTTTAACGGCTTATTAAAGAAATGCTTGTATTATTATTTAAAAGTATTACAGAAGTTACATTCGTTAAATTCTACTAAAGAAATGGAATAATATTGTGAAAAATTGAAGAAATCATAAATATGAATGAAAAACGTTAAGGACAGAGAGAGAACTTAGTGGACTCTCAATTGCTTGGCCATCTCTGGATGTGCGCTTGAATTCGAAACAAATCCACTGTTACTAACAAGATCAACACTGACGCTTGAGGAAAGCTCTCGTCTTCTACACTAACGAAAATTGTTTATCAATAAAACCAATGGAGAAGCGAGAGATATTTAACCCACAGTCTCGCCACTTCCTTGGTTGATGCGACGTTTCTTCACTCACAGTCTTTCCCTTGGTTATGCCACTGACTCAAGGGGTTTAGCAATGGATAAATGAGCGGAAGATATCGAGTGGTCAGTTACTAAGATTTTGCAGAAAGTTGTCACACTCCCCTATTCCAGCATATGCTGCAAGACATTGAAATAAATTACGGGAAGTTCATAACAGCCAGATCCTGGCCAAGATTTCAACAAGACACCTTCCAGTTCAATTTTTACCTTAAATCACAAAAGATGTTTAAAGTGAGTTCCTTGTGCTTGCAAGCAAGTTTCACATCTCGTTAACATGTTTCGAAATACTCGACGAAGCTCTTCTTGGGAAATTGTCGAATATTTTCTTTTTGTGATTTAAGGTAAGAACAATTAATGTAATAACATGTATTAGTGACGAGAAATATTCGTAGCTCGCTGTTACTAGCGGCACCGAAACTGACTCGCCCGTGTCTCACGCGTACAAGTCCCGCCTACGTCAACAGCACCGGCCGATAACGCAATGTAAGCACGACCGTAACCTCATAAATTTGAGACCCGGTACATTACCACTGGGCTATATCTACCTCATTACACCTGCTATAACAGGACAACCACAATGTTATTCCCTTTTGTCTATGAATATCTGAAAGAAGTCAGAGATGAAATCAAGGAGACTACATTTTCAGTGGTATAGAACGAAACAATAGGGTTAAGAGAATTGAAGCTGGACTTTCAGATGAGGTACGCCACATATAAAATTTAAGTTTTTTGCTTGTAACTGTTTGACCTGTAGTTTGCACTTAAATATTATCCAGCTTCATGACAGAAGAAATAAATTATCTTATAATTCAACTGGGTCACTGGGGAATGAAACCGTGCCACATTACTACTGTCCCCTCTCTGTCCTGTTGGCATTTTTCATAGTATGCAAGAATATAAACTCCTTACATTTAGCGTATGAGACAAACAATTTTGTTTACATTAATCTTGTACATTTTATGTTATGGATTATCTATGAATTTCAACAGAATAACTTTTAAAAGGGCATGATTTCTCATGAAAACTGTCAAAGGCAGTTATCATTTCAATTTTAGTTTAAATTTGTAAAATTGTAAACTGTGATTAAAAATATGAATAAATGAAAATTAATGAATAAGTGAATGATAAAAAAATTAAATATTAATAATCCCATTATATCCTGTAATATACCTGAAGGAAATGATGATGATGTGCTGGTAATGTCTTCGGTTGAACAAGGTGGGCATTCTACAGATTGCGTTGTTAATTCCGGACATTGCGTTACTTCTGTTGGGCAGGCTGGGCACGTACACATTAATATTTCTTCTGTGGTGACATCTGGACACGTTTGCACTGGACATTCAGTGGCAATTTCAGTTGTACAGGGCAGGTACACTGTTGTTGGTTCTGTCGGACACGTGAAAACTTCCGTTGTACCTGCAGGAAAAATGATCTTCTGAATTCCATTCTTCCTCGATCTTCAAATGGCTGCACGACTCATGCAGGTGCTTCTCTAAACAGCAGCTCACAATACATTTGTTCTTCACAGGAACAATCAAGGGCAGATTTCTGTATACAGTTTATTAACAGGATGCCCCAGCTATCTGACATAAGTCTGTTCAGAGAATTTTAATACCGTATGTCAGGAGCACAAATTTGCCATAAGAAGTTTGGGTGGCTTATAAAATTAAATTTAACATAATTATTAACTCTTTGAAGCTTAAGTTCATCTTAATAATATTCAAAGAAAACGCTATCTATAACCATAACAAAAATCATTCTGTTAATGCTGTTTAAGGAAATAAATGCTGTTTACTCAAAGAATCATACAAAACACATAAATACACCCTACGGGTAAAATGTAGAAGTGTTGATTAATAAAGAATGTGGGAAGCCACTAGGCTTTAAATGGTTATGATAATCAACTCACTGGTAAGCAATCTGGGACCTCCTGCACTTCATAAGGTGGTCCAAAGATTAATTTCACAAAATTATAACTGTAAATCATCATCATTGGCAAAACTGCCCTTTTGGAGCCAAAGTCTTCCTTAGAAGATTCTGCCACATTTGACTATTCCTGGCCATGCTCGTCTAGTTTCTTTCTTTAACATTCTTGTCCACTCCATCCTCCGATCTCATTTAGGCCTTCCTCTTCCTCTTCTTCTTCTGCCTTCTGGTTTGGCATTAAGAATACTTTTTTCAGGTTGTTGCTGGTCCATTTGAACAACACGACCAGCCCATTTCAACCTACCAACTTTTATAGAAGTTATAATATCCGTGTCCTCATACAAAGCATACAATTCATAATTGTACCTAATTCTCCATTTATTGTTGTCTTTGATTAGGCCATATATGGACCTCAGAAACAGGTTAAAACGTAGGCCTCCATAATTACTTACATAAAATGTAAACTGAAGAGAACTTCAAAAATAACGAACAAATATACAATTTCACAGTGAAATTGTAAGTTATATATATAATGCCACACTGCCAAAAATTCTTAACAGGAGGCATACAGAAGTTTACTGAAATATAGTTTATGACATTCGAGGCAATATAATGAATCTTAAATATTAATGGCATTGCTGTTATAATATAAGCACGTATCAAATTGCCAACTCAGTTAGCTAGATTATACAAAATTTACGACGTTCTGACAAACCATGTACTGATTTAACAGCTTCAGTAACGTATAATGATGTCCATCACTTCTGTTAAGATGTTCTTAGCGGTCTTGCTAAACACTAATCTCGCATATAATGTTAGAATTCACAGAATGGAAACGATGCATTGAAACAAAAGACCCATGACCCATGACCTATGACCTACTATGTACATGTAGAGCTATACAATGCAGCAAAACCATTTTTACTTGTTCACACTCAAGAATATAGCGTAATTCTGCAGCTTTGTTAACTCTGATTGCAGAACTTTTATTTTCCTGCACATCAGCTTTCAAATGAGCGGCTGGACGCCATCTCAGGCGCTTTCATTCACTCACATTTCTATTACCTTACAGAATTAAATATATAGCTTACAACGTCATCATTTGGCTCACGATCTAGAGTGGGTTTTAATCTTCATAAGTCATCCTTGCGTAATAAACGCTGCACATATCACGTTCAACTTTTAGTACCACATGAATGCAATATTCTGAATTCAGATTTACATGAGAAAATATAAGATATTTATTCCATGTTTTATGGAATGTATAATAATGTAAGAACAGAATAAGATTGAAAGCAAATGCGGAGAAAGAACACAGATAGCGATTAAAATCACTGAACTGCGTACATACTTTTCCAACTTGTCACTATATTAAGATTTGAAGTTTTTAAGATGGTGAGTTTGAAGACAGCCACTTCTAACACTATATAAATTTGTTTTAATGACGCCCTGTTTTGTGACTGGTTTATAAACAAGAGATACTACAATTCTTGATGAACAATCCTATATTTTCTTTCTACGACATGAAGCACCACGCACACACTAGTCTGTACGACTGTTGCTGATGCCAGTCGTTGCTTCATCCACGTTTAGATCACGACACCTGACCGACTGATTCTAGAAAGTGGCACTGATATCAAAGCATATTCATGTGAGCTACGCAGTTTTCTCAGATTTTAATTTTTGACTCAATTTCTTGCATGAAAATTTAGGTTTTTAAAGATGATTTATGTATATTTTTGGTACTAACAACTTAAATTCTTCCCAAGTGGAAATCGGATATATCTGTAGCTTACAAAACGTTCTAATAAACAGATTTATGGAAAAATTGACACGTTTTCAGTGCAGTGAGTACAGTGACTATGTTGAGTGGGTGCCTTGTCACCCCAGCATTGCACGTCCTCAGGTTTAAATTCATACCCACAGTCTCAATTTGGAAAAAATAAACAATTACCGCAACAATAAATTATTATTCTTATTATCCTTATTTATAAAATGGGACCCTTTTTTAAAACACATGAAGACACAAAACACTGCATATAATATCACATCAGAAACGACTAAAGAGGAGAAATTTCATTTAGTTATACAAACATCATTTTATAGGAGGAATTATAAGAACTACATGACTTCACATGTAATATATGTGAAGCACTGACTTAATCAGTTTCGCTGTCACCAGATAAATAAAGGTAATGAAAGGAAAATATCACACTGGATTTCTAACCAAATTATGGAATTATTTTCTATGAAAGTAAACACTACGATCACAATAGTACTGAATAAATTCATAAAACTTCCAGCAGGAAAATACCTGAACCTCTGCTATAAGCGGCAATCAGAGATCTACAAAACATGACAGCTGGTTAAGCACTTGAGCAGTATATCAAAGTTTCACTTACTTGTTGGTGGGGGAGTCGCATAATTGCCTGGCAGCGTTACGTGGATCACAGTCCTTCCGCTTTGACCGGTATCTCGATGCGTTGCCTAGAAATAACCACAGTTTCGCCATAATAAGGAGCCTAATAAAATTAATAATCTTCCTTTAAATGAATCACTTCACAAAGTTGATAATGATGTAAGTAATGCAGTTCAAAATTACCACTAAGTAAACTAAAGTTTGTCCCACTATACGCCATGTAGGCGTTTGGGGTGAGTGGAGGTATAGCTCCTCTCTTCCTTGACCTCGGCACTAGATGGGGGTGAGTGGTCAGCATCACGCCCCGGCCGGCTTTACCCCCGGGAAAGGACCCCGGTACCCATTGTAGAGGAGGCTGGGTGGGCCCCAGAGCCGGTCTGGACGCAGAGGCTAGAAGAAAAATCCTCTGCCCCCGTCGGGGATCGAACCCAGGTCGTCCAGCCCGTAGCTAGTCACTATACTGACTGAGCTATCCCGGCTCATTCTATTAATGTAGTACTTCAAATAAATCAGATTAGCAATAAAGATGCATTACTTCATAATCAACAGTGGAGGATATGATACGCATTACATAGAACAGCGTGTGTATATATATTAAAAAATACTCACCACCAGAATAAGGACACCAAAGTTTCCACTCAGTTCTGTGATGGAAGACGACTCTCTTAGTGTCACAGTTACAGTATCTCCGCTGATGTCTGCATCAAAGAATCCCTCAAGATCTATAAATTAAATTATATTTCATTTAACCCGTGTTTATTCTTACACACAAACACAGCTACTACATTTTTAAATCAGACACTTCCCTAACTTGACCTTATTTTTAAGGAAGAAACCAAAATCAACAATCAACCCACTCTAACTTGACCACGTGTGTGTGATGTGTGTCCAAAATGAACTTACTCACATGTGGCTACTCGCCTTTTTATTACAATACGCTCCATTCCCAATGCGTTTAGAAACCGATCAATCGATATGGAACATCAATGATATTTTATTATCTTAATTATAAGAAATTTTAAATATTGTGATAAGACGGATTAAAATAAATAATTGAAACAATTATTACTGAAAATTGTGATTTGGGTTCCAAAAACATTAAGGACATATATTGACTAGTTCAGTGAACAATTAATTTCTCAAGAACAATTCTGCTCTATGGAGTTAGTAATTTGGTACACAAACACATAATTGTACACGTTTTGGAACTCATCAAAACATAAACTACTTCAAACTAATGTTATTTTTTTATCTGTGAGAAAAAACTGCTGTGAACCTGTGCATGTGTCTGTTTTGTGTATTTATCCCAGGAAACAACGCCTCATTTTTCTCCTTTCAATTTTCAACTCATTTAATTAAGCGCTTTTTAATTTTTATACTTAAGCTGGCAATTGAATCCAACTTAATGATTTATTTCATAATTTCCCGACCAAATAGGACACTAAACTGACGCCTTTCTTTTATATTGGACCTACAAGAAGCTTAGTTTTAACAGGGATTAATTCTCTCCACACACAAGGTTGAACAAGATGGTAGGAGAATAATTCATTGACAGAAACTGATCTGTACTTAAAATATAACATATTTTAATATTCAAAGTTTTAAATTCACAGTGCAAAATCTTTCCAATTATAAAATATTCTGTTTCACATCATCAGGAACTGATTTGCAAATGTTTCAGGAAACTCTTGTATTATTTACTTTGAATTTTCAGTAATTAGCTGGTTCACAGTAAGTTGAAACACCCTGATGAACTGTGGAATAGTGATTACGAGTTTTGGGTAAATGTTAAATAATTTTAATTCACGTCATAAGCATGCTTCAAGATACAGCACATTGTGCTATATACAATATCTCTCACAAAATTGCGTGCTTCAAGGCCCTCAGAAGGACTTTGCCCCCTTTACTGCACAGCTCAAAGTCACCAGTACAGCAATATGCTGCAAGTTCTTAGCCGTCTTCACTCACTGGGGGGCTGCTGTTCATGCTGCGTTGTATGACTGTGCTGTGACCTTGAAGCGTGCAATTTGGTGATAGTTACTAAGGATTTATGACACGGTAGTAATAACAACTTACTTTCACCATGTGAATACGCAAGACCCACGTCAACTTCCGCAGAAAAACCTTCAACTAAGGTTGCCTTTATTGGACCAATTATGTCTTCTCCCTGAACAAATTAAGACAATTATGGTATCTTTCCTTAAATATTGTGGAACACAGATATTAAATATTGCAGATTTGTGTAAAATGAAACAGTTTCATTATCTTTATATCATTAATATCATATCATACGTATAATATAATGAAATGAAATCCGTGGCGTAACAGCTCCAGGGAGCCAAAGCCGACTAGCTTGACTGCTGGCCTCACGTTCACATGCCTAAAGCAGAGGTGAACGATCATCCAACCAGATATAGGGTGACGTGTGGTCAGCACGACGAACCCCCAGACATCGCTAGCTTTCCTGACCGGACATATAATATAATATCAATCATTATATATATATGATGCAATCCCTTTATTCCTAGAAATTTACTATATGCATTAACATCTGTGTGCATACTTCATATAAATTCCCAAAACAAACACTAGACAATTTCAACTTTGAATTACATTCTCAATGGCTCGGCTCGCCAAAACCTATCAAGTAACATGCACTGGAGGCAGTTTCACATGAATTAAGGTAGTTGGAGTGACAATGACAAATCCCAATACATCTAAAAAGATGTGAAGCACATTTTCTTTCTCTTTACGTAATGATGCTTAAGCAAGGATTTAGCTTTAAACTAAGCGTGTGCATGCATGCGTGTACGTCTGTCTCTTCAAGAACTTTGGATCAAACTGGCTGTTTTTAAAGATGGCTGTCTTCTCAACTGTTGCACTTTGTAGTCAGGTAGAAGTTTGCTGACATTTCAGAGCAATTACCCTGATGATGGAGACAGCAAGAACCTTTGAAACATCAGTAAATATCTACCAGACTATATGGTGCAACACCCCGAAAGACAAACTTGCTGTTGTAAGGATATGAAATTTCACTTCGCTGTTTATATCACGTATGTTACATGTGCCATGCCTACGCTGAAAATGGAGATGATATGTTCTTCCAAAATGTTGATAAATACCTACACAACTACATGGTGTCATAACGCAGAATATCACAATTCTCATTTGCGCTTCCAAGACCCTAAAGATCTCATAACTAACTAATTAAATTCCCTGGTAGTAGAACCCGGGGATCCAACACCATCAGACATGATTCTGAGCCAAAATCATCCATTTACCATCCTCATAGCCCACCTCCCTAGGATCCATCTTGATATCGTCCCATTTCCTTCTTGGTCTGCCCAGTGGTCATTTTCCAGGATATCCCACTGAAATTCTGTATGCACCACTTGAATCCCTCCCCCATGCGTGTTACATGCCCAGTCCATCAGATCCTCCTAGATTTCACTATCCTCACTACACTAGGTGACCCGTACAATTCACGAAGCTCCTCGCAATGCAATATTCTAAATTCCCCACTTGCTTCATCCCTCTGTGGTCCAAATATCCTCCTAGCACCGTTTTCAAACACTCGTAATGCTACGTGTGCATTAGTTTGTCAGTAGTTCTCAGAGCCGTGCAGGGATATGATTTGTCATAATGTGGGTTAATTTGACATTCTGCAAAGATTTTATATTAACCTTTATCATTTAAACCGCCGAATCAAGAGACTGCCGGCCAGACTTAAACGCTGGGTTTTTTAACAGTACGCTACTATGCCACACGGCCAACTGGATCACATGCAAGCATTGACGCATGGTTGCCAAATGTTCTTCAAATCTGGGGGGGGCGCACGCACACACACACTCTATTCTCGTTTCAGGCATACAGAATCAAACTGAAAATTAGCTGCCTTGACCAAATGAACTGAACCCCATTTTTTCATCATCCAAGACAGCTCAGTCCAGTTTACATTTTCACAACCAAATTCCTGCAAATTTCATGCATTACATGTACAACTGTACCTCCTCCCCGACATTAATCTCACCAAGTTTTCCGTTCATAAAACTTACATCTTTTATGTCCAAAATATGAATTGGCTCCTTGAAGAGAGGAGACTGAGGAGTAGAAACCTCTAAATTTGGTGTTAATGTTATTTGCACTACACTTGACAATCCTGTGTCCCCAGGAAATACATCCTGAAACATACAACACACTTCACAGAACTCAGCGACAGCAGATTCCTTACAAAATAAATCATCTGTCGAATGTTATAAAATAACCATCCAACGCAACTCGGTTATCATTTTTATTAGCGACTCGATTAATTTCAAACCTGAGGTCATCAGTGGGATTTCACAAACTATTTGTAAGCTAACTCAGGTTATTTTATGTAAAACCAAGTTAAACAAATACACGTACAACACACTGAAAGATGGTCGTTGTCTTCTGGGTTGTAGTGCTGTGTAGTCTGGTAGTTTACCGATGTTCCAGAGGTCCTTGCTGCCTCCATCAACAGGGTGATGAGATTACACAGTGCTACAACCCAGAAGACGGTCATTTTCATACTCACCACCGTGAATCCTGCATTAAAATATGTTAATACAAACTGTCGTAATAAAAGGCATTCTGTAATATAATATATGATAAAATTATTGTCATAATTTTAGATGAATTCCTGTGATGACCTATCTCATTTCAATTTTCGTCATCTACTGTTTCAAATCCCGTTATCCCTTACACCTGTTGACAGATCATATGATGTTTAATTAAGTGATATATCTGCACATAATTTATAGCAGACATGCACAGATGTGTATGCATACTAAGTTCATAAACAACTGAACAATATGTAGAAGTATTTCATAAACAAATTCCATGCACTAGATCAACAGATACGAGGAACAACACGGGACTTAAAAACAGAAGACGACAACAAAATTAAATACGACAGATCATAAATGTGTGACAGATATAAGAATTTTAACATAAAAATCCTGACAATTTTATCTATACATTTAATATTAATTATAAATTATTTTATACCATACAAACGTAAGTGCAACAACATGAATTCAAAATAAAGTCAAACCATATTGTATCTGGCCCATTATGGTTGCTCTTGTATAAAGATGTATTGATACTGTAAAATTGTTCATCATAATCATATGTTTGTTATAAAGTGTGTCCAAGTTTCATCACGTCAAAAAATATGATATAATTTTCACAATCAGTTCTTTTATTTAAAAGAAAATTGTCAACTTCATTGGGCCTCAGGATGGGAAAAATCAAATAAATTAACCTTGTGTAAGAAAATATCGTTTCAAAAATTGAAATATAATTTGAAATTTAACCGTCAGTGATAAAAAAAATCACAAGTTATTGAACATTTTATACCAGTTCCATGAAGCACAGTCCTAATCAGGAAGCTAAAGGTTGCTCGACTAGTGAAAAAAATCTCATTCCTTTCATGGAACATAATAATTAATTATAAGAGTTTGTTCACAAAACTCTTTTCTTAAGCTCCTACCTTAGTCTAGGTCAGTGAAAGCAGTCTCTTCCCTTCAGGCATTTCAATTAAAATTCTGTATGTGTATATTACTTCCCCACGTGTGCTACATGACATGCCTTCCTTCATTTAATCATTCTGATATATTTTATGAAGATTATAAATTATGAAGCTCCATGGTTACTAAAATCATCTCTAAATACAGCCAAGTTTCAGGAAATAGGTTTACATCTTCTGTCAAAATTTGTGAGGGCAATCGAATATATCCCCACTTAATGGTACCTCCACCTTGTCGTGGTGGTGGGGCTTGAGTACCTCAGTGACCCCAAGAGCTACTGGTAGGGCCTCCTAGACAGATTGGTCGAGGGGGAGAGGTCAGACTAAGACAGGTACCCTGGTCCTCCAGGTTGGGGGTTGGTCGCAAGGCTAACGACCTTGCACCGTAAAAAGGAAGATGTTTCGAAACCTCGATCGAAGCCTCGGACAGACGGACCTAACAGAGGACCGAATGGAAGAGGAGAATTGAGGATGCCATGGACCGAACACGGACCGGAGAGCCATACAAGAAGAAGTTCCGTAATTAAGATGTAAGATTCCGAGGTTCATTTACTTTGATACAAGGCACCCCATCTGGCCCAGTTTATTCTGTTTTATTTAAAAATGTTATACTCGACAGCTGTCAGATACTTGATGTATATGAACACATTACAAATCACCAGATTCACTTTTGTGAGATTTCAGATTCTCGTGGCAATGAGTATGAAGATGGCTGTCACCCGAAATGTTCCACTGTGGTCTGGTAGACGTTTACTGACGTTTCAGAGGTGCTTACTGTCTTGATAATGGAAACAGCAAGCACCTCTGAAATGCCAACAAACTTCTACCGCGCTACACAGCACAAAAACAAAGATGACAGCCACCATGAGAACCTAAAATCTCACACATGACACCATCTTTAATTCTACTTTTTAGTTGAAATATGTTAAAACATTTATAAGTTACATAATATTTCATGAATTGTCTATGTCAAGTGATATAACATAAGAAATAAACTTACATAAGCAGTCAAAGAAAATGTAAGTGGCTGTACAATATTGAACGTTTCTGTTGTCTTCAGACTCACGGCCCACTTCTTCCCATTTCTTTTTACGGAAGACACTTGAAGCTTTTCCGCTGCTTCGCTCAGAACAAATTCCACTTGGCTTGGATACTGGTTATTATAATCAAAATCTGTTACTTCGATGTCTGTAACACCACAATCTCCGATAATGGTAGAGCCCACAGGTAATGGCACAACCAGACTGATATCGTAACTTGATTCCAGGAATGTGGGGGGGTACCCATTTGTAAAGCGATCTATAGATAATCTGAATTCCTGCAAAACATAATGCTGTTAAATTTTCCATACATTTACATGATAAAATCAGACATCGCTACTTCACTGCACACACATAAAACTTACCACTTTCACTCCTGGTCTACAATCCGTCTCCAAAATTACTGTGAGAACGTGGGAGAAAGACGTATCCTAGAAAAAAATATAGATAAATAACAACCATTACAGAAGCATTTTAAATGATTAGTACAGATTGCAGGTGTTTGAGAATCGGGTGTTGAGGAGGATATTTGGGCCTAAGAGAGAAGACGATGGGGCGTGGAGAAAACTGCACAATGACGAGCTTAAAAATCTGTACTGCTCCCCCAATATTGTCAGGGTGATTAAGTCGAGAAGAATGAGATGGGCGGGACATGTAGCGCGCATGGATGGGACAAGAGGTGTGCACCGGGTATTGGTTGGGAAACCTGAAGGGAAGAGACCGCTGGGGAGACCTAGACGTAGATGGGAGGATAATCTCAGGCGGGATCTATGGGAGATAGGAGTTGAAGGAGACAGGGTCCAGTGGAGGGCTTTGGTTAACTCGGTGATGAACCTTCGGGTTCCCTAAAACATCTAGTTAGTTAGTATGAAGTTTCAGGTTACTGACATTTTAAAGACTAGGCTGCACATGTGGCTAGTATAGGGGATAGAAGGAATGAATATAAAATTTTGATGGGGAAACCTCTTCAAAAATGGCTATCTGGAGGATCAAAAAAGGCACAGGAGGGTAACATAAATAAAGATTTTGCAGAAATAATCTAAGGATGACAGATGGGTGGAACTCACTGCGGACTGTGACCAAACAGCAGGCAATGCTATCAGTGGCATATTACCACAGCGTCCATCAGTAGTTTTAAGAGGAAATTTTAAATTATCCTGCCTTGGTATGTTTTCTGTTCACAGATATAATGGGTCTAGATATATTTTCTTAGAGTGAAAGAAATTCAAATCTGATAGAAATGCTTTTAAATGGCATGTACAGGCCTGCCAATCAAATATTTTAATTTTTTATTTATTGAGTGATGAACTCTGTAGCACAGTCGTATATCTGGTATGATCCAAGAAGGTGAACATTCGTTTCATATATTTTGATTCGAATGAGCAGAAACAAAGGATATGTAATTTCACGTCCTTTCTGTTGTCGATAATCCCACTAAGAAAGTCCAAGAGAAATTGCAACAGAATCAAATAATTTAAACCAGGTATGCGTATACGCTGATGATAAGAAAATATCAAATCTTTAACAAATCTTGTTTTGTATCAATATTCATCAGTCAATGAAATGATATTCAACTACAACAAAGGGCATAAACAGAATTATTTAAATTCTTAAGTATTAAAAATACTGTTATATACATTTTAGCAGTTGTTAAAATTTGGACTTGGTAAATCATTTAGCAAATCTGAAGAAAAAAAAATGTTATTGTATGAAGTTTGTACAATAAGTTACAATTTTACACACACATACACGCCATGTAGTCTGGTCAGGGCGATGATGGAGGTATCAAGGGCCTCTGAAACGTCAGTAGATTTCTACCAGACCACATCATGCAACAACCCAGCAGACAACTTTCTTCAGACTCACCGCTGTGAAAACTTCAAATCCTACTTAATTTTTGAACTTTTTAACTGTTTTCTATATATTTACCGTTAGAAGCGACAAAATAGAGAACAATGCCCAAAGAATTGTCCAAGGATTAAAACTCATGCTACTTTTCCTGGATTTTCAATCTTTTAGACACCGACTAATAATTTTATTTTCAGGTCCCAGTTCCATCTGACAATATCTCGAAACCGGGTTCAGATGGGCAGATGTATGAACTCGCCTTTGAGAATTATAATACACAGACTTGTTTCTTGGCATTCTATTAAATTAAAAGTCAGTATTTAACAATTATTTATAATATTTCTGTTGACATTATGTGCTTCAGTCACCTGAAGTGAATTTTGATGCATAAGAAAAATAGGATAAATGTGAAAACCAAGAAATGTATAGAAATTTTTGAAATGGGCACCTCTTCGAAGGTAACAATTGTAATATCGAAATGGATCTTACAGAAATAGAATGCATGGTTGTGAATTAGTTTAAAACAGAGGTTAGTAAAGAACTCCAGGGTCAGCTGTAATGTTAACAGAGAGTTAATTAGCAATGACAAGAAAATTAAAATTAAAATCTTTCATACCTCTAAACTTTCCCAGTCCTTATAGCTTTCAGTTAAGGATATTTCAAGTATGTCACCATTTAAATTAGAGGAAAGATATTTGCTTTCTCCTCCTGAAACTAAAATACTTTTGTTAGTACAAGTTTAAATTAAGTATCATACTCTTCAATACAATTCCTGTTCCTCCATCTGAACTCTGCATACACATCACAGCTGAGCTAGATAGGAAAATAAGAAAAATTATTTGTGCAAATCTTCTGGTAAAATATGACATTAGGCATTCAGCTATCTTGCAATTGTATAATTTTGTTCTCTCTGGGGAAAAAAGAACATTCACACATACAACAAAAGCAAGATATTTCTTTCAAAGTTACGCTCACCCAGTTGTAATATGATTGAACCAATATAATACTGACTGTTTACTGGCAAAAGTATAGTTGACGATAGCTGCCTTCAGGGTTGTAGTGTCATGTAGTCTTGTAGAAGTTTACCGACGTTTCAGAGGTCCTTGCTTACTCATGACCCTGATAACGGAGGCAGCAAGGACCTCTTCAAGACTACATGGCACTACAGCCCTGAAGGCAGCCATCTTCATAAATGATGGTTAAGTTTGATAGCATCAGGAATATTTATTTATTTTATTTAGTGTTCTGTCTGACGACAGGTCCATATGAACAGGATCCTTCCATCCTTTTCTCGGACTGGGACCTGTTCATATACGTTCTTGGCAGATGATCCAGAAGTGGTTTGCCATTGCCTTCTTCTGTGTGTGAATGGAGTAATTGTTGGGATGCCACGGAGGAAAACTCCGTGTTGCCTAGACCACGGCCTTGCCCAACACAAGTTATAAATTCGGGCACCGCCGGGAATTGAACCCGAGACCACAGGATTACAAGGCCAGCGTTCTACCCGCTAGACCACCGTGGCTCTATCAGGAATATAAACAGGCCAATAAGAAAACTAGCATAAAACAGATAAGAAAATAAATGTAAACTGAACACAAAAACAAAATCATTAACAGCTTCATAATGTAAATGTGTATAATAAACTGAGAACTTACATATCTGGGAACAACCACGAACAAACAAAAATAGATTCATGATGAAATCAGGAGAAGAATAAATTTTGGAAATTATTATTATTATTCTTCAGTTTAAAAATTTATTATTCTGTCCACAAAACAATCCTGCCAGTTGCCTTGCATAGGAATGAAAAATTCTCTTACTTTTCAGTCAATAACATGAAGAAGAGACCGCGGCGTTTCGGAAACTGGCTCTGTTTCCGATTTCAGGCGAGAGGTACCTACTCAGTTGGGTCCGTCAGATAGAGCTAGTCTCCATCATTGGAGACAATGAATAATTTTAAGTGTAATCCACTATCGTCAAAACGCTTTATAATCGAATGAATGACAAGTGTTTGAAAACAAAATTCTCAGGAAAATATATGCTTTGTGACTGACACAGATCACCTAGTTTCGCTATCATATTGAAATACAGAAAGCTGCTATTGGCTGAACATGTAACTTGAGTGGAGAGTGAGGAATACATACAGAATTCTGTTGGGAGGAAACCTCTTGGAAAACAGCAAATTGTAAGACCAGAAAGGAGACAGGAGATTAAGATGTAGCGGCGGTGTGCGCGGAAGGGTCAGGGCGCGAGCCCGCCTGGAGCCGCCGCCGGTGCAGATCTTGGTGGTACCTTTGGCATTAGCAGTACTGAATCTTTATATCCTTGTACAGCGTTAGTTAATATTCGGAGACTGATGAAGTCAATCAGCAAGTAGAAAACAGAAAAGGTTCACAAGTCTTAGTATTACTCAGCTCCCCTTTTGTTGCTAGTCTGATTTGGTTCAATAAATCTGATAAAATTATCTGCCTTTGTTATGTAGTTCTTAGAATGAGTACGTAAGTAATGTCCATGTAAGCGACAAAATTATCATTTCTGGCGAATCAGTTATCGGTTTCCTCAATTTTAGTTCCTTCAGAAACAGAGATACAGTGTAAAGGACGTCTTTAGTACGGTAACCAGCTAACGCGGCTGGTTGCCCGAGAAGATTTTGTTGATTGCGCTCGCCGCGAAAGTCTCAAATCCGACATCTTTACTGTTTCTAATTTCACGGAAACTGACAGAGTGAATTTCTAACTTCAAATGATACTTAAATCTATGTTATGAAGACAATGACCTGAGAGAGATTAAGTAACTCGGCTATGCCGTAAGTCTCAGAACTAAATTTACGATACAATGTTGTGACGACAGAGTCTGCTAATACGAAAGCCTAGTAAGACCACTTCCAAAAAGTAAGCAGCTTAATACCAAATAAGGAGTTTTATAACATTCTTGCATTAAATCCAATAACTCTAAGCAACTATGCATCTGAGTTTGTACTATGGGCACATACGCAAGTTTCTGACATTTTAGAACAGAAATGTTGACATCGTTTACTGTAAAATAAGAATTGTGCATATAATTTTCATTTTCTCCATGAGGAGCCACTTTTACTTTTATTTTTGAACTAATTTCTTATTAAAAAAACACAAGGACTCTATTTTCTTGCATCCTGCATTCAATGCATCAACCAAAGCTTTTTTTTTGTGGGCTGTGCAACAGCTCAAGCAGTCAATTCCTGATTTCTCAGCATAGACGCCTGGGTTCGTGCCCACGCGGGATTCATGGTGGACAAAATGGCACTGGAACAGGGTTTTCTCAGAGTCCTTCTGTTTTCCCCTCTCAATATCACTCCGCCATTGATCCACATTCACTCATGTATCATCTGGGGATGATAACTGACTAGAGTGATGATTTTGAACCTAACAACACAGCATTCATACAGAGTACCACAAAAATTCCTAAATTGGTTCAGAATTTATTACAGAGCACAATCAGACAGACAGACATACATGGACATCCACATAATTAATTTAATTATCCATACAAAATCCCAGCCTGGGTTGTTTCCCGTGGATAAAGCGCGGCTGGGGCATGATGTTAACCACTCGCCCCATCTAATGCCAAGATTAAGAATGAGTTAGAGGTATAATCCTCTCCCCCCAAGTGCCTACATGGCATATAGTGGGACAGCTTTACTTCTTTTTTATAGAAAATAAGACAGGAAAGTTAAATTATTATAAGTAGGTTTAAGGAGGGAGATTATTATTATTATTATATGCTGTAACATGGAGATAAAATAAAATGGCTGACTCTTCAAGTTTCAAAATGGCAAAAACTAAGACCATGTGTTCAGTTCAAAATAATAACCATGATATATTTATTTATGACCCTTAAAATATTAATTAATGCATCCTTCTTATAATAATGCTTCATACCTGGGTCAAAACTGACAATTCCGTAAGTTTTGCCAGCGTAAAGTAATCGAGGAACTTCATTATCTGAAATTTCTCCAATTCCTATATACACTGTTGAATCTGGTGCAACATCATCAAGATTCACCTCTGAATCATTAGGTCGAAGGAAACTGCAACCTGCGTAAGAAGACAATTTTATTATTAGTACCTGAAAATATCTCTATTCAAAATTTCAGTCATAGAATTGCCACATTGCCACTGTGTTGTACCTATTACTCAAAATAATGACTGACTTCAAATTCATTCATTTAACAATTTTTAAAATAAACATAACTTTATTTCATTTATGGCATATTTAATGATGCTGTTATTATCACAGATCTGTAGTGTCAAATGGCATGATCGTTAATGAATAATGATTTTGAAAGGAAACAATGAAGCAGTGATGACTTAATTTAAGTTTCTGTCCTGGCATTTGCCTGTAAGAACTGAGGAATATCAGGAAAAAACCTGACAGGTTATCCAATGTTCAAAACAAAATATGGACCACAGGAATCCCAAATTCCAAGGAGCAATGCAAACTACTTACATTCAGTAAAAATATAAATAGTACACAATTAGATTATAAAGATATATGTAAATTCTGGAAAGAACACACAACACCTGCTTTATACGTCTACAGACATCAGTATTTTTTTCTCTCACAAAAGTTTACAATTGCTTCCACTATCTGATAATAGAAATACATAACCTCATAGTTCGCACCATCGCTGTTATATGCACAATTACTAACTCAAAGTTAGAGAAATCACATACAGAGAACACCAGTAAAAAGATAATCACAAAAAACAACAAACAATTATTAACTGTCCGGAACAGGATCATACTTCAACCTTCAATTGCAGAAAACGATTAAGTCTTCTAGCTGCTATCCTCATGATCTCTCGGGAAGTGTCTGGTAAATAAGAGTTCTTCTTCAGATTGAATATGAAGATGGCTGTCTTCAGGGTTGTTACGCCTTGTAGTCTCGTAGAAAGTGGCCGACGTTTCACTGATACTTGCTTCCCCCATCAACTTTCATTGTGGAAGTAGCAAGCACCTCTATAAGACAACCATCTTCAAGGCTTGGAAGAAACAGCTGTTTGATGAAATGCATTTTCCCCTTGGGCCATGTGGATCACATAAATTTGCGTCATCACAGGATAATACATAACATTACAACTGATGGTACTGTTCGCGAGTAAGTGTGTTTCACACAGGTGTCAACTTCTATGGCTGCTACTTTTGCAGGCAGATAAGCAGAAACCTGGGTTAACGCGCATGTGCAGGTCACCAGACTACCGAAACAAGGCTGTGTTCGATGAAACCTAAAATTGTCTGGTAGTATACATCCGCTTAAAATCGCATGACTTGAAAATTAATAAGCCTGTAACAATAACCGCAGGCGAAGCTCCATAGAGTTATAATTCAAAGAGTAACGCTCCTAAAATGTGATGGGTTCCACTAAACAAAGTTTAATTTTAAAGTCTGCCAAGTTGTAAGGCGGCCCGGCGGTGTATATACTGTTGAACGGAAATAACTCCAACACAAATAAAGAGTGTCTATGTCAACTCATTGAAAGCATTAAAAAATAAAATTCTAGTCTAACGTAAACCCGTATCCATTACATTGACGTGGAAAGCCTTAGTGTCGTTATAAAAGCCAAAATATTTGATACGCTGAACAGATCATCACCGAGCATGTCAGACAATGTTCCGCGAAGATGACATTTCGCGGGCTTCGGCATAACATGGGCAGTCCACCAGGATGCGTGCCACAGTAAGTTGGACACAACAGTTTCTACAGACACATGCCGACTTTCACACAACAAATACCCACGTGCGAAGCGCGTATGATGTAACCGGAAGCGAGTGGATTTGACTTCTTCCTTCCTGACAACAATGAAAGATGGCTGCCACTCCTGCACAGATGGTTTCACAATTCGGGTCACTGCAGAGAGATCTACCAGAGACCAGCTACCCGACAGAACACAACAGACTTTCCCGATTTTTGGAGGTTGGGGCAATTGAATCAGGATCTCAGCAACGATGGGATGATCAGGAGAGTGCCCAATGACTCACTGTAAAGCGCTTACGCAGTCTGAACTGAAGTTCCCCACCAGAGCGTGCTGTCAAGAATGAGACTCAGAAACATGGAGGGGTGAGGATGTATCGACATCAGGTGTGTGAAATGTACACGGTGGGGTTTGTCTGGTGAAAAGGAAAATCCATTTTCCACAGCCCACCATGACAGATGGCGTTCGATAGTCACCATGATCCTATAACTGCAATAAACAGCAATGCCATCTACAAACAGAGTCACGCACTACATTGTCTTAAGTATAATCCAGACTGTGTATCGGAGAGAAGGTTTTGATTCTCAAGATCCAGACAAAATGACGGTTTACTATGGATTCAATTGTCTTACACGGGCAACTAGTGAGACTGGTTGGTCTATAGCTATTTGCCAGGATAGGATCTCTATGTCTCCGATCATAAATATTCTTTTTAGAACATATCCTTGGTATCTCGGATTCAAATCTTAGGTCGTAGACCTGCTAACCTAACTATGATTATTCCTAGTTTTCGTGAATGACTTGAAAATTAATAAGCCTGTAACAATAACCGCAGGCGAAGCTCCATAGAGTTATAATTCAAAGAGTAACGCTCCTAAAATGTGATGGGTTCCACTAAACAAAGTTTAATTTTAAAGTCTGCCAAGTTGTAAGGCGGCCCGGCGGTGTATATACTGTTGAACGGAAATAACTCCAACACAAATAAAGAGTGTCTATGTCAACTCATTGAAAGCATTAAAAAATAAAATTCTAGTCTAACGTAAACCCGTATCCATTACATTGACGTGGAAAGCCTTAGTGTCGTTATAAAAGCCAAAATATTTGATACGCTGAACAGATCATCACCGAGCATGTCAGACAATGTTCCGCGAAGATGACATTTCGCGGGCTTCGGCATAACATGGGCAGTCCACCAGGATGCGTGCCACAGTAAGTTGGACACAACAGTTTCTACAGACACATGCCGACTTTCACACAACAAATACCCACGTGCGAAGCGCGTATGATGTAACCGGAAGCGAGTGGATTTGACTTCTTCCTTCCTGACAACAATGAAAGATGGCTGCCACTCCTGCACAGATGGTTTCACAATTCGGGTCACTGCAGAGAGATCTACCAGAGACCAGCTACCCGACAGAACACAACAGACTTTCCCGATTTTTGGAGGTTGGGGCAATTGAATCAGGATCTCAGCAACGATGGGATGATCAGGAGAGTGCCCAATGACTCACTGTAAAGCGCTTACGCAGTCTGAACTGAAGTTCCCCACCAGAGCGTGCTGTCAAGAATGAGACTCAGAAACATGGAGGGGTGAGGATGTATCGACATCAGGTGTGTGAAATGTACACGGTGGGGTTTGTCTGGTGAAAAGGAAAATCCATTTTCCACAGCCCACCATGACAGATGGCGTTCGATAGTCACCATGATCCTATAACTGCAATAAACAGCAATGCCATCTACAAACAGAGTCACGCACTACATTGTCTTAAGTATAATCCAGACTGTGTATCGGAGAGAAGGTTTTGATTCTCAAGATCCAGACAAAATGACGGTTTACTATGGATTCAATTGTCTTACACGGGCAACTAGTGAGACTGGTTGGTCTATAGCTATTTGCCAGGATAGGATCTCTATGTCTCCGATCATAAATATTCTTTTTAGAACATATCCTTGGTATCTCGGATTCAAATCTTAGGTCGTAGACCTGCTAACCTAACTATGATTATTCCTAGTTTTCGTGAGCGACCACTAACTTACATTAAAAAAAAATCACCATGGATTTGGTTAGAAAAATGGACGTATTTCTCTATTAATATTTAGACTATTTTATGGTTTATTTAATAACATAGCTCAGACTAACCCATATAGCGTCGAATTAAAATAAACAGGATATGACACAAAATGGTCATGGCAAAATTTGAAGTAATATCCCGTCAGATGTCTTGAGGGACTGAGAAAGACTACGTAAAGTCTCTATAAAAATATTCGGTTTCTGGGCCACGATTCGAACCCGAGAACTCCCGAATCCTAACCTCTCGTCCGCGATGTTACGTGCCAATCACGTAATGTATTCAACACACTTTTGTTTTCCGACAAGCAGGAGATGTTTTGTCTCTGATTAGAAACAGATATTCGTCTTGTTTATTTGTGTCAATCCGTTTCTCCGTAGGCCTGTTTAAAATCCTACCATTTATCACGGAGTCTACAGGCCGTGTGAAACGGTTTATGAAATGGAACAAATCCGCCAACTTCAGTTAGACTGTGATAACTTACCATTGGTTACATTTATGGTTGTCAGTATGAAGACGACACTCAGAACGAACGTTTCACTAAATATCCTCATTTTAAAGATCATGACGTGAGAATCCTTACATTATAAGAGCACACGAATTTAAACCACAAACTGTCCAACTCCTCTTGAACTGAATCACTTTACGAAATACACGACTGTTCAATCTCAATGTCACCACCAACACAATGGTCGTTTTTATCAACTGAAATCGATAATATGTTGACGAATGATCACATCAAGCCAAAACCTTTATTATCATGTCTTTATCTGCATATATGTCATTTCCTTCGCCTCTTCAAGATTTTAATAAACTTATCTGAAAAGAGAAAAGATTCCGATCTTGATAACACAAAAAACAATTGCGAAACTTCCCTTTTCTCTAACAATCGCACGCAATTCTTTTTTTTTTTTAAACGTCTACTGGATAACTGTCATGTTCTTTTCGTGGATTTCCTCCCATGTCCGTTTAATTTAACAAACCACAAATGCCTATGAATCCTAGAACTCTCTAAAACGTATGCCCTTTTATCTTCAGTCATCTCCTATCGTATCTACAGGTTTAGCAACTAGGTTAACTAACCAGCTCAAAGTCCCACGTATCTTATCACAGATACGAGCTTAAAAGTACTTCAATTTACTGCCAGACAGATGTCAGTTCTTGTCAAGATCGGTCATCTCTGCTGTTAATAGATTTACTAATGAAATTCCGTTTCTGTATAAATTTAGGCTGTACTGCCGAGGTTTCGGAAATGTTTACTGTTTCCATCTTCAAGGAGAAGTTACCTATGTGTGGGCCCGTACTATCTGCAGTGTCAATATAAAAACAAATCCTGTAATTTTTTCTCGTAGGAATGAGTGTCGACAATCAAGCACGCAACAATGGAAACCAGCCTTTTAAGCCGTAACGGAAGATTGAAAGTTACAATTCTGTTATCTTATCTGTGACAATGATTATAAATAATATCATGACATCGCATGTATAGTCACAACTTTAAATAAATCAGGCTACATGTACCCATACTGATAACACAATCAGAATACAAGATCTTAATGTATATTCATATTACAAGACACAAACACGAGTATAAACTCTTTGCCTATCGATTCCGAGAAGTAGTGACGTCAATGCGACTTAAGTTGGACAAACACTTTCGTTTCTCTGACAAGTTTCATTCTACTGTGAGTTTTTAATAGATTTCTATCAGCCGTTTCATCTTACAGGATTTTTTTAGCTTAAATTCCTTGTTTAATAAGGAAATAAATGTTATGGGAACATAGTATTTAACCCTATAATAGTTTTTTAACCAGTTGATGGATTTTCAAGACACACGGCATGTCACTTAACCTTTGTACTCCTAAATTTACTCTTATCAATAACACCAATATGGCGGTCACGCGAAATTCCGAGACACTGAAATCCTTCGAATATGCAAATTTTTCTCAAGGTCGTCTTCTGGCTTGTGACACCGCGAAGTCTTTCCGTGGTTTCAAAGTTTCTGAGGACGTTATTATTATTTAGTGTTCTGTCTGACGACAGGTCCATATGAACAGGATCCTTCCATCCTTTTCTCGGACTGGGACCTGTTCATATACGTTCTTGGCAGATGATCCAGAAGTGGTTTGCCATTGCCTTCTTCTGTGTGTGAATGGAGTAATTGTTGGGATGCCACGGAGGAAAACTCCGTGTTGCCTAGACCACGGCCTTGCCCAACACAAGTTATAAATTCGGGCACCGCCGGGAATCGAACCCGAGACCCCAGGATTACAAGGCCAGCGTTCTAACCGCTAGACCACCGTGGCGGTCTCTGAGGACGTATCGATTCATAAATTCAATTCTGTGAGAACCTCAAGTCAGACTCTTAACATGATTTGATCCAAAAAACGATGCAAAGAGAAACACTTCTGAGACGATAAATACAATTATTCCTCATTGCAATCTCTTTGTTTAAAATTTTCGTATGTGTGGTAGTAAGGGATATCTCAACAATGACAATTCAGAAAGCATAACAAAACGAGAATTTTTGCAAGGAAATAAATTCTATCACGCGCAGAACATTATGCTAATGTTTATTTCTTCAACGAAACATATTTAAAAAAAATAAACGTTACAAATAAACCCTGTACAACAAAATAAAACCCAGGTTCTTCTGCCCGTTACTTTTCACACACTCTAATTAACTTAAACATGTTTCGAACCAATGTGTCCATCATCAGGTCCAATTCCCTGCTTCTACGCTATTCCACCGAGAATCTCATACTCCTTGACTTCATCAGTCTAATTATATTTGGTGGTGAGTACAAATTATAAAACTCATTATGCAAATTTCTCCAGTAATTCATCCCTCTTGGGGCCAAATATTCTCAAACACCCTCGGTCTACGTTCCTGCTTTTGTGTCAGAGACCAAGTTTCACACCCATACAAAACTACAGGTAAAATTATAGTTTTGTATATTTTAATCTCTACGTTTTTAGATTACAGACGAAAATACGAAATTTCTGAACTGAATGTTAGCAAAGATTACCAGAATTTAATCTGCTCTTAATTTCGTCATGGATCAAATTAGAGTAGACTACAAATCTAAAGCGATACAGACCAGTAAAATCCTAACTGGAGTGTTCATAGTGACAATCAACCAACCAATGGCCTGCAGGCAATCACACAGTAAACAATGCGGAAGATGGATTGTCAGAAAAAAAATATATAGTTGGAGAAATCAAACTTTAATTCCAATATTTCCATTGTGTTTATCTACGAATAATAGTCTTAATTTTTTAAAGTGCGTTTATCTGTATATATTCTGAGAATTGTGATAATATTCTGAATTTACACATAAAACTACTCTGCAGTTCGTAAGCGTTTCTTCGTTCGTCCATAACTGCATTTAAGAACGTACGACTCCCCTCCATCATCAAAGCGACGAGTAAATTTGTCATGGCGCTAGTGTCGTTCCCACCTCTCGTTACGCTGCCGTCATGTTACGAACTGTGTAAAACTGAGAATTAAGAGTTTGGGATGACCTCCAATGGCATGACGTCCATACCAAATCCCACTTAAATCAGTCTAGTGGCTCCCGAGTTGATACACGTGGACAAACAGACGGACAGACGCTATCAGTCCAAAATAGTGCAAAGAATGCGTAATAAGAAACGCCTTTAAATGGAACACAAGAGATTTATTTCGTGCTTACAAGAGCTCGCCACTGGATATTACCATGAGACAGACAAATCCAATACAAATTCCAACACTATTTTTGCAAGGCCAATTTTAATATTATCCTCCAATCTACGCCCAAGTTTTCTGAAGGCCACAGCACAGTAATATTCTCTTGGGTACTTTTTTCATACGTCATACTGAGAAACAAAGATACTTCCATACCAAACAATGTGCAAAACAAAATTTTGTACATTTTAATGTTTAACTTTTTCGAAAGATGGGTCAACGAAAACTATTTTGAATTTAACAGAAGAAGGCACAAACAAAAATCCAATTCAGAAAAAGATACAAGCTTAACTACACTGTATTATACTAACACATTTCATAACTTCGAACACTATGCAGTCAAATGGCGTATCTTGGGCACCATAGCAGATGAGCGAATTAGCAACAAAATAGCTGATTTATAGGAAACTAAATTCTTACCCATATTTGGCATGACATACATGCAACCTTTTTGTTTCGACAAAATATTTCCAATTATACAAATATGTTGATAAGCCCTTCTAACATGATTTCATCATTGTTATTTACCTAGAAATTGGAGGAAATGGAGCTAAAGCACAGTGTATGTTCAATGTCAATTCGTTTTAGAGATAACAGTTCATTTCTTCGCGATTCATGAAGGATTGAGTGACAGCTGACAGAACAATAATGAAAGGGCGTTTTCACACGAAGCACAGATAAGGACGCCGTTTGAGGAAAGGCCTGTAGCATTTCTTGTTGTGAACGTATTTTGATTAAATTTTTTCCTGGCGAGCTTGTTAAATAAAATCTTTCAAATGGTTTCAGAAGCAACAGCTACTTTAAAAGCACGACATATCCCGGTTTGACGACCAAGTCCCATCGGACTGCTTCAGAATACCATTTTCTTCAGTTTTAATTTACAGTGACATCTATTTATTTTCGTAGTAACGATTCATGTTTTTTTTGTTTTTAAACAGCTGACTGTATTCGTTTTGCTTTCGATTGGGCTCCCTTAGCATTCGTTTTATCGACACGTCAATCGATTGTTACCATTAGCATTACATTAGCACGCCGCACTGAGTACTGTTCATTCTCAAGTTTCATGCAAGACGTTGTTTGTGGATGGTTACACATACGCGGTGTGTGGGTACGTTCATTGTCCTTAGCCCATGTGGCCAGAGGTCCCTTGTGTTTCAGGTTTTTGCTTTGTACGCCAAGTTTTTCAGTATGGTGGTAAGCTGTATCGGAAGCTTTTCGTTGAAACAGAAAAAATCGTAAAAATACGTTAACGTTGTCGGGCATAACCTCAATGTACAGTCAATTTTTATCTATTCTTGTTCTCACAGTACTTACAGCGTAATCATGTCCTCCCTTCCTTCTTATTCTCTTTATATCTAGCAGTGCGTTTCACATTTATAAACAGCTCTCATTCTCAGACAGTCGCGTGGACTTCTTACTTCAATCCGCCAACTGCTGCATACTTATGATAACACCACAGAATAATATTGACGATTTTTTTGTCCCAAGAAAATTAGTAAAATATTTCAGGAAGTCCTGTCAGACCTAAGGATAAAATCGTTGCATAAACGAGAGCTCTTGTACGATCATAAGGACCCTAGGACAATATAGCTTTTACGTCACGAGCCAGAGGGCAAATGGTTGACTACCTTGTTCATGGAGGCAACAAAAACTTTTGAAACGATGGTAACTTCTAGCAGACTGTTCTACTGGATAACATGAAGACGGGCGGGGAGGAGTCTCTTTCAACATGGGACATCTCCCTCTGACATCTACCGGCGCTCTCAGGATTGAAATAACACCCACCCAAAGTCAATAAGTTTACCCAGAGTCCGGAAGGTGGTACGGCCGTAGGACTACAGAGGTTAACCCAAAATAAATAAAAGGCACTATCCACATTACAAAATTATATTAAATGTATAAGAAGAACCGAAACAAACAGCAAACCAAACTCACACGGCTCAGGCTTCCATCCGACAATGTACCCTGCGCGGCGGACACACACAGACTACCCGCCGCACTGCCTCATCGAAGCCTGCGACTCCAAAGATCGTGGAGATGGGGAAGATAGACCACTCCGAGCCATGAGGCATGGCTCATCCCTCAGAGACTAAAGTAAATAATGCACGAAAGAAACATCCTCATAATAAACAACAAAATTATGTTAACCTTTGTTTTTCTATTACAGTTCTCATATGCAATTTGTTATGAATTAAATAAAATAAAATTCTATAGAATATAATAATCATGTAGATATGAGAGTGGTTGTCTGCATCTCATAGTAATGCATATCAGTCAGGTGTTTATACCATAGTTTTTAAAGTTCAAACATTTGCCACCTCCCTTAGTTATGTATCATTTGAGGGTTTAGCACCTGTTATGCTTCTGATTTATGAGTTCATTAAGCTCAATATTTACTGCTAGGAGTAGCTTAGATGATTAGCCAGAAATTAACAAGGAGTCCTCACAAGCCCCTCTAAAAAGTAAAGCTGTCCCACTATACGCCATATAGGCGCTTAGGGGGGAGGGGGGGATAGCTCCTTCTCATTCTTGATGAGGGTGAGGTCAGTTTTAGAGGTGTTTGCTGCCCTGATGATAGATGCAGCAGGCACCTGTGAAATGCTGATAAATTTCAACCGGACCAGAAGACATCTTGGTACTCACTGCTGTGAGAATTTAAAATCTCACATATTCCAGTCAGTTTACTTCTGAGGTCACGTCTTGAAATTTACAAATGTTATGATATTTGTTATTTAAGCTTGGAGTGGCCGTTACATAACACAGGGTAGTGAAAGACGAGAAGCAGACCAGTAATTAATAGAAAGCCTTTTATTCATAATCCAGGCATTTTTTGTTTCATGTTACTATTTACATTAAAGGACATTTTGCAGTGCTGGACTGTACAAAAAAAAAAAAATTCTTGACAAAGGTTGTAACCCATGGAGAGCTGATACATAACGGCATATAAAACAAGTCTCTACGGCAACTCCTCTTGGTATATAATGAGATACAACCTTAAGAGTCAGGTGGCTCGAACCAACAGAAGCTTCAGTTTATAATCAAGGTTAGAGATCGCTGCGGACTTGAACAGAAACATCAGCTTGGGTAAACGTTTACACTGGCAGTCACCAGTTACTTATATGTTTATTAATGTTAAAACAAATAAATTTTCTAAATATGGACATATTTTAATATATTAACATTCTTTATTACGCCGTCTCCTTTACCGGAGGTTGGTGACATATTATGAACAGGATCCTTCCATCCTTTTCTCGGACTGGGACCTGTTCATATACGTTCTTGGCAGATGATCCAGAAGTGGTTTGCCATTGCCTTCTTCTGTGTGTGAATGAAGTAATTGTTGGGATGCCACGGAGGAAAACTCCGTGTTGCCTAGACCACGGCCTTGCCCAACACAAGTTATAAATTCGGGCACCGCCGGGAATCGAACCCGAGACCCCAGGAGTACAAGGCCAGCGTTCTAACCGCTGTCACTGTACTGTAAACTTATTCTTCAGTTTATGGTGAATTCGTCCGGCCATAGTTTTACTGACCTTCTCGGTCTGTCGGTCACGTAAGAGAAAGTAGTCTATTCAACGGATTCTGTTACTCACACGACATAAAATTTGTGACAAAGGAAACCTAAGGTTAGCCACAATGGAAACGTCGTTTTCTTTGCATTTCT
The DNA here is from genome assembly GCF_000696155.1 of Zootermopsis nevadensis. The sequence continues at coordinate 648,004 of NW_019060376.1, read as the reverse complement.
GAATTTTAAGAAATCAAAGCCCGAATATGATGGGGGATTGAACCTGGAACACTATTCAAGAGCGTTCTGTGCCTTGCGTTGAGACAGCTACATCGCCCGAATCATGGAACAGGCTAATATGATGTAGTTTATTTTGGTTTTCAGCCAGTTATCAAACATGATTCAAGTTCCTGCAACACATCATTAACATTTCCTCATTAACTACGCAAGACAGCGGAGATGCTGTCATATTTATTTTTTTCGTAACATACGACACCTTACTTAATGGTAATGGCAATGTCAACTTTACTCTGCTGGATAACTCTCCATGCACAAATATGGGTATGATTAAGGCCAAGATCAGTGAAGTCAGACCAACAAAATTATTAACTAATTTAATTACGAATCCACCTACTGCTTTCACATTAAGCAGACACTTAAAATTGGCAGTCAATTCTAACAAATCATATATGGGTAAAATGTTATTAATAATTGAAATCAGGAACAAAAAAACAATCCTCTAAAACCTAATCTGAATGCATTGAAATGTCACATATCAAACTATGACATTAATCACTGAGGTCTCAGTATAACACAATTAGGTATATAATTTATGTTCATAACCAGCAAAATGCCTTTATTATTGCAATGTTACATTTTTTTAATAGTCCTGTGCCATAGCTGCGCGGTCTGAGGCATCATGGTTCGGACTGGCGATACGGAATACGCGCTGATTCGAGTCTCGGGGGAGAAGAAATTTTCTCATGAGCTTTCGACCGGTGCCAACCCAGCATCGTGAGGAAATTGGGGAGCTACAATGGGTAGTGTAATCTGGTCAGGAAAGCTAGCAATGGCTGGGGGTTCGTCGTGCTGACCACACGTCACCCTATATCTGGTTGGATGATCGTTCACCTCTGCTTAGGCATGTGAACGTGAGGCCAAGCTAGTCGGCTTTGGCTCTCTGGAGCTGTTACGCCACGGATTTAATTTGATTTTTTACATTTTTAATATATGACTCAGATCTATTTTGAGTTTTGACAGGACTGCCAAGAACTTACTTCATTCCATTTTGCAACATTTATTATTCAGAATAAAACTATTATTACAATACGCAGACCATGTTTTCAGTTGTGACTTATCAACAGATGTTTTATTTTTACTGTACGCCTGCATTAGATGTAACTTTAAAATCAGAATAATATTGGGACATACTGATAACTACTGAATGGCCAAAGGGGGAACACGCTGTTAATGCTTCAAAAAAAACCCACAGCAAAGAATTAAAAACATAAAAAATAGTCCAAAGGAAACAGCAAATAAAGCAGACGTACAAGTCACTTCACTGCCATGACTCCGCCACACAAGGTACAATAACACTGCAATAATTTACAGTTTCGTAATTAACAAATTGCGTTTTATACAAAATATCTCAACGTGCAAAACCGCAGATACATTTTTTCATCTTTCGAGGCTTGACATAGTTTTGTGAAAGAAACCCAAGGTTATCTTCATCTTTATTTAATGCTGATGGATCTTGTCTGTTTGCATGTTCTTCAAGATACCACTTCTTATACCATTTTTACAGGCAAGCATTTGCAGATAATTTTCACATGTTGGGTGCCAATTTTATTGTGGCAAATGCTTTGGTCTGGCTACTAGTGTGTTGTCAGACGACTAATATTGGAGGAATACGAAAGAAATTTTTTAGTGTACAACGCGATAGCGGCATATTATTATTGTTATTGTTAAAAACTTAATAATATTGCACTTCCACATGACCCGACTTCTAGACCAGGACCTGTCGCTAGTGACCTGGCTCAAACATTCTTTCATGAGGTCGAGAGAAGTCTATCGGCTTCTCGGAATAGATACAGAACTCCGTCCATGTACATGTGGGTATGTTTGCAGTCCTCAGGAGGTTAAATAACACCTTTTTCAAATGCAAAAACTGATATTGTCGCATCTTGTGCATATGTCAGGCCGACATTGGGCATTGTTTTTGTGCTGGCCAGGCTCATTTATCCCCAAAAGTAACTTTTTTGTTCTCTAGAATGACCGCTCAGTTCATATGTTAACAGAGATGAACAATTGCGTTTTGATACACTGAACATTATTTCAAAACAAGAATTCATTTGTTTCCCACAAAAGTTTTCTGCATTCTGATCAATATTACGGGACCTTCGACTGGTATCCATCTTGTGTGGTAGCTGGAACAAGATGACAGCAATTCACTTTTTTTTTTTCCATTTGGTGTTCCAGTTTCTCTTCCATCTTCTTCACAAACAACGAGCAGAAGTATCACATGGACACAGGTTTGCACCACTTCACAGATGTGTCTCATATGCAACACATCTTTTTGTACATCATCACTTAAATGTGGTTGAGCCCAGAACAGTTTGTCATGGTTTTATTTCACTGCACCATCAAGCATTTGCTATGGTTGTACCTAAACTAAGCCTCTTTATCCGTTGAACGTCAAAATCCATCATCATTCCGTTTTATCCGGAAGCAAAGCAATGCTCAATTTCATACCGTAACCAAAGGGCCAACATGACACACTTTGAACAACTTCAATTGTCTTTCCCAGGGCTCCAGAGCCACAATATAAATCTACTGCCCGCTTAATAAAATCCACTCGCTCAGTTTCAAACAATTCCTCATATAGATAATTTAACTTCCCAGAGGTCTCTGATAACGTGCTGATGGTGAGTGGATAAGCATATTCCTGGGGTCCTGATCTCCAATAATGACCTTCATAACACTTTAATTATGACAGCAACATCACCAGGAACAGTTCACCTGTTACATAAGAAATGTATCAAGACTGTTCACGGTTTCCAACACTTACAACACATCACTTCGGAATCAACATGACTCCATCGTGCTGCTGCTCCTTGATGGAAGGCTGTTTCTTCATCCCTCCCTTGACCGCCTTGCCACCTGCTTCATCTCCATAGTCAAGCTGATCTGCATCGTCATCCTCTGCAGGAAGACGTAACAACATTTAATGCAATATTCAGCTCCTCTAATATCAAGCTTTTTGTATAAGACTGTCCACAGTTTTTACTAAATGTTGTGGTGTTTACACACCTGCTTTATATTTAAGTCATCCCAGAGTTCAGCTATTGTGAGCCAGGTTTACAGTAAGTAGATTTCTGTCTTCTGGGTTTTTGCGCTGTGTAGTCTGGTCGATGTTTACCAACGTTTCAGAGGTCATACTGCCTCCGTCATCAGAGTATGAAGATTTCTGTCTTCTGGGTTGTTGCGCTGTGTAGTCTGGTCGATGTATACCATTGTTTCGGAGGCCATACTGCCTCCGTCATCAGGGCGATCGCCCTGATGACGGAGGCAGTATGACCTCTGAAACGTTGGT
>NW_019060376.1:618500-635190 GCF_000696155.1 Zootermopsis nevadensis | reverse complement strand
GGTTTGTTACTTTTTAGGTAAGAACATGAATGACAAGTTTTTGAAAACAAAATTCTCAGGAAAATTTACGTAACTAAGAAAGGTTAAGTAAATAAACAATTCAGGATATTACACAATGAGTAACGTCGTGATTTATACACGTCTCCTTCTGTTGTTACAATAATATCAAGGACAATGAATATGTACCTTGGATGGAGACTAGAAATGCACACAAAAGTGTGGCTGGGAATATACTGGAAAGCACTCAATTGTACGACTCTGAAAAGTGACAAGAGGATATTAAGATGGATCTTAGGGAGAGGTTTTGAGGATTTGAGATGGATAGAATTGGCTCAGGATCATGCCCCACGGCAGACTTTGGTATTTGTTAAAATTTCATGTTCTATTACCGCAGTCAGCGATCTGTAATAATGGTGATACATTTGTACACGCAGTGGTCTCTCAAACCAAGCAAAGGTAGTTGTGTCACTTATGAATAAAGGTGTGCTTGAATTTATATTTTGCACTCATATTTCAGCGTCTGAAAGTCACAATATCCTTTAGTGCAGATGGCTAGACAATTTCAGTAGTCCATACCTCAGTTATGAAGTCTTTGAAAATTGTTCATATAAAGTTACTGACTCACTCCAAATACCAACAACTGTGAACAGAAATCAGCATATCCTGTCCATTACTTTTAGGACATCCTATACAGAATTTATGAAACATTCAATATGATTACAGATTACACGTCATACAAGATACAAAACTTCTAGAGATGTATTTTATGTTGTTGATTTATCTTCACTACAATCCGAGGAGTCCTAACATCCGAAGTCCTTATAACGTAGAAGATGATTAAATATGTAACAAGTTTCTTCTCCATCTCATAAAATGTGTAACTAATTGAATAGAGAGTATGGAATGGAAATCAACATTGAAAAATCAAAGGTAATGAGGATAGCACCGAGAGCAGAACCATTGAACGTTGTAATTGGAAACCAACAGATGGAGAATGTGGAGCATTTCAAGTACTTGGGAAGCATAGTCACGACGGACGCCCTATGCACCAAGGAAGTAAAAGCAAGGATAGCCATGGCCAAGGCAGCTTTCGTCAAGAAGAGGATACTTCTCACTAGCAAGTTGGGCTTGGAGATGAAGAAGAAACTAGTGAAGTGTTACATATGGAGTGTCGCGCTGTATGGAGCAGAGACTTGGACACTCAGGAAGAAGGAACAGAAATACCTGGAGAGGTTTGAAATGTGGTGTTGGAGAAGAATAGAGAAGATCAGGTGGACGAATCGAGTGACCAACGAAGAAGTATTGAGGAGAGTCAACGAGCAAAGAAGCATTCTGCAGGCGATTACACGAAGCTTATACAAGGAAAGAAGATGACGTTCCAGGAATTAAAGCGAGAAGCCGAGAATAGGGACAACTGGAGAGCTCTTTTTGGGCAGAGCAATGGACCTGTCGTAAGACAGAACACTTAATAATAATAATAATAATAATTAAGCACTGGCAATGTCGGGTTAAGATATCCACTTATAATTTTGCTAGAGCACCTGATTTCTATTCCAGTGCAGCCATCTCTCTCCAGTACTTGAAACTTTTTCGTAACATTTGAATAAAGTTATGTTTACAAGACCACAAGATTTCCATGTTAAAAAGGTCTTCTGGATATCATGCAAAATTTACAAAGTGCAAATCTCGCCAGTTTTTGGAAGAATCTACGCACGTTTCTCTGAGAAGTTGGTATTTTACCTCTCTGACACTGTACAGGAGATATAAGAGTACAATTAAAATCTGGTTTGTTTCCACCATGTTGAAACTGAAATAGAAGGTTGCACCCTCGTCACTTACTGTGTCCCGGACCGCATATGCGCTTCTGTGTTGCTTTGTGACTGGTGTTCATGGCGTCCGTTCAGCCACGGCGCAGTACTACTTGCGTTTCACCTTCATCACACACTTAAAACAATTACCTCCGACAAGTAGCATTACAGTGCACATTGGAACTGGTATAATTTGAGTTGAATCAACAAAAGTCTGGCAGATATGATATTTTTTGGGGTCTTTAATGATACTGTGACCTATCAGAATGCCTAACTGGTAAGGACGTGGAAGATTGTGATTTGGTTTATAGTAGTTACTATGGAATAAGACAGGTTACAGCTAAGCTAACTCGCTCATGAACTAGTACTGTGGAAATGCTGTGCATTTAAAAATGTAAAACCACACGGCACAGTAGTAAGCTTAATGATCTGTGCCTTGCTTAGGTATTATTCTGTCTGTTAACTCAATCTGAGACAATTCCATAATTTTAAAAATGTTGGTACCATTCGCAGTTCTTCTAATATTATGTTTTCTGGTAACTGGTATTTACATTATTCTCCATCACTAAGAGTCCATTCATGCTAGTCGTAACTGGAATTCAAGACCAAAATATTTGTTATTAAGTTAAGAAAAATGTCAAAATCTTTCGATATTTTGTGCATTAAAATTCATGAAGTGGCAATACGTGATAACTAAGAATTCAGAATAAACTGCAAGCAAGACATACTGCTGTTAAAGTAAAACATAAAATTAGTTTATTCAAAATTAAATAAATATGGCCCTAAAATTTGAAACAGCCAGTTTTGTGCTGGTAGGATAATAACTTCTAGTAATGTTTTGATATAGCCACGGTGGTCTAGCGGTTAGAACGCTGGCCTTGTAATCCTGGGGTCTCGGGTTCGATTCCCGGCGGTGCCCGAATTTATAACTTGTGTTGGGCAAGGCCGTGGTCTAGGCAACACGGAGTTTTCCTCCGTGGCATCCCAACAATTACTCCATTCACACACAGAAGAAGGCAATGGCAAACCACTTCTGGATCATCTGCCAAGAACGTATATGAACAGGTCCCAGTCCGAGAAAAGGATGGAAGGATCCTGTTCATATGGACCTGTCGTCAGACAGAACACTAAATAATAATAATAATGTTTTGATGAGATGCTGTGTTGATTACAAGTTATGAGCAGAATGTGTGCGCTACCCAATGGTAATAATTCATTTTCTCCCATTTCATTGCAAAGTTAAATCTACTAAAGTAACACAAATGTGTAAAATTTAAAAACCTATAATTCCTAGCACCCCCCCCCACCCCCCCATCCAGTTATTGCAGCTCGTTGAATATAAAAATGATTCCGTGCTTTGCCTACAGATAAACTGGGTATAGCAGTCACTTTGACTTGTAATTTCCATTTGTTTCTTCACAAACAGTGCACAAGATGAATTAATTTGGTGTTTGTCCTAATAGTTTCAAACTTGCCTACTATTTGGTAATTATTCGTACCCCAGGTTGAACCTGGCTACACAGACAAACAACACGTTGCAACAAAATAAAGCATTTATTTAATGAGTATATCACAACAATCCACAATAACCACAACAAAACATCATGCTATATAAGATAAGTACACCACATACATATTACAGGTCTCTGTTACAACTCCACAACACACATAAGTTAGAACATGATGATGCATGTCACATCACATTCTGTTAAAATGCACAGATTTTTGACATTCAATTGTACTAAATTCCACATATTGGCATGGCACGTGTGATGCGTGAAAAATATGAATAAATTCAATCCAATTTTGCTCTGGATATTAACTCCAATTGAATTTAGTTTCAACCCCCATCTCGATCTGTGTTAAACCGAGACGAAATCTGTTACTCCGCTTGACTTCGGAAGTTATGCGTGTTGAACCCAGTGATATATGTGAAATCATCATACAAATATTCTGCTGATGAAACAATTACAGAACATAAAATCTTAAATTTTCAGTGACTAAATATACTGACTTCTTAGGCAATCAGCTGTGTCAATACAAAACGGAATGTAACAAACTGAGAGGCTTCGAATCTTCAAAATTTCAAGATGGCTGTCTTCTTGGTTGTTGCGCTGTAAGTCTGGTAGAAATTTACCAATGATGCAGGCAGCAAGGACCTCTGAAACGTCAGTAAACTTCTACCTGACTATATGGCGCAACAACCCAGAAGACAGCCATCTTCAGATTCGCCACGGTGAAAAGCTCAGATCCTACTTATTCAAAATTTCAGTTTGTACTGACGTGGCAGATGACCAAAGAAGATTTCACTGCGGGCAATGACCATCGGCTTTCTGATACAGAACAGACCATTTACCAGCATAGGGATCTACCTACAAGTGCGAAATGTTACGTCCTTATGCTCTACTGATTGTGTAGCAACCTACAATCTGCTGGTACCTGATTATTGTGAACCTTAGTGTGGGGAGTATGACTTACGACAAAACCCTGAATGTCTGAGTTGTCTACTTCTGCCATGTTACCATTGTCACTAAACCCATGTACCATGTCACAAGGGGAACTGGAGAGGTTTTAAGGTATAAGGACAGCTTTTACATTCCATTTGAAGTGCACTGTTCTACTGTTTTTGTGAGTCATCCATCCACCTACTTCAGCTTTTGTTAACTTAAGTGCACACTGAAACCATCTGTTAGGTTTTATAAACAACAACAACATCTCAGCTTCTAAAATGTAAGATCTGAAGTTGTCGCATCTGTGAAGATGATCTTCTGGGTTGTGATGATGTGTAGAATTATAGGTAGATGCCAACGTTCTGAGAAACATACTGTCTCGATCTTCAACCCTGACACACACCGTATGTTTCTTTGAAACGCTGCATCCACATCTACATAATTTTATAACCCAGAAGACTAACATCATCATCTCAAAAGTAGTTTAAATATGACACTTCAAATAACAAACATTAATGAACATAAAGCCATTATTTGTAAAGTAATATGGATAACTTCCCATTCAGAACTTACCTGTGACATTCTTTTCTGGTAGTACGCAAAGAATACAGAGTACAAGAAATTTTTTTTCAAAAAACTTCAAAATAAAGGGTGATTCTAAAAACCAGTAAATACCAGAAAGAGATGACACAAGTATCTACTTCTGAATTTAAGTGTTGACTTTTAGTCAATTTTGTGTTAAAGAAAAAGGCTTAAACAAGCAGAATAACAATTAGGTCGTAGCGCCATGTAGTCTAGTAGAAGTCTACCAACATTTCAGAGGTCCTAGCTGCCTCCATTATCAGGGCAAGTGCCAACAGGAGAGGAAAGGGCATGCAAGAGAGACATGTCAAAGAGAGGTCACTGCCCTGATGAGGGAGGCAGCAAGGACCTCTGAAATGTTGGCAGACTTCCACTAGACTAAATGGTGCTACAACCCAGAAGACAGCCATCATAGTACATACTGCCACAAGAACCTCAAATCGTACTATGCGGAAGCACCTCTCTACCTAAATAACATACAGAAAAGGCAGATTCCTTGGAAAGGGTGGTTTTGTAAAGTGTTATGAGATAACAGATACAAAGACCGGCAATCTGAAAAATTAAATCCGTGGCGTAACAGCTCCAGACAGCCAAAGCCGACTAGCTTGACTGCTGGCCTCACGTTCACATGCCTAAGCAGAGGTGAACGATCATCCAACCAGATATAGAGTGACGTGTGGTCAGCACGACGAACCCCCAGCCATTGCTAGCTTTCCTGACCGGATTACGCTACTCATTGTAGCTCCCCAATTTCCTCACGATGCTGGGTTGGCACCGGTCCCATACACCGGTCGAAAGCTCATGAGAAAATTTCATCTCCCCCGAGACTCAAACCAGCGCGCATTCCGTATCGCCGGTCCAAAGCATGATGCCTCAGACCGCGCGGCTACGGCGCGGGACTACTGGCAATGTGTATGCTGGTAAAATTGTCTCCAAAAAACAGATGACCAAGAACTTTCTGAGAGATAAATTAACTCAAGAAATCGCTATTCATTGAAGTTTAATCCATAGACATGTGGTGGGATTCCACGGATATTTTGAGGATAATAAAAACGTTTATATTGTACTGGAACTTTGTAAGAAAGGGTCAATGATGGAGTTATACAAGCGCAGAAAAGCATTAACTGAGGCTGAAGTCCGGTATTATGTGCGACAGACACTACTCGGTGTCATTTATCTTCACAAAACAAGATAATCCATCGTGATCTCAAAATTTTCAATTTATTTCTCAATGATGACTTGGATGTGAAGATAGGAAATTTTGGTATTGCTGCCAAGATTGAATATAATGGACAAACAAAATGGACACCATGTGGTACAGCCAACTACATCGCTCCAGAAATCCTGAAAACGCAGCGCCATAGCTTTGAAATTGATATATGATCAACTGCCTGTATTTTGTACACTCTGTTGATTGGGAAGCCACCATGTGAAACTAATTCACTGAAGGAGACATTCTCTCGGATAAAGAGGTGTGAATATGAGATAACCACCCTCATCGGAGATATCATCATCTGCTATTAAGTTGATTCAGGCAACACTCCAGCCAGATCCCAAGTGCAGGCCCAAGGTCGAGGAACTTCTGAACAGTGAATTCTTCACACCTGGTCACATTCCATTCCAGTTGCCTGTGTCATGTTTGACCGTGGCTCCAAGAACAGATAAACTGGAGAAAGTTGCGGGCAGGAAACCACTTCTTGAAGTTAACATGATTAGTGAAAGTGGTGATGTTAACAAAGTACTGATGATCATTTTATGTAATTTGTCTCCATTTCTGATAACACGTGTATTTTTTTTGCTGTCCCGCTACACACCATGTAGGTCGTTTGGGGGGGAGCGGAGGTCACTTTAAAAAACCTCAGAAGGAATTCCACTTGGATACAAAGTGCGCGTGAATACGCTCATAACTTTGCTCCCATAACTCAGAAATGCTAGAATAACCCCAATTCAAAAACAGCATATATGCGTGCGCACATGCACACAAGGCACAGACATGAAGATTCACTTTTACTTTCTACACACAGAACATAATTAATTTTTTCTGCTTCCGATAAACTCTTTATAAGCGATTAAAAATCTCATTCTAAAATATAGTGTACAGAACGTCACTGTGGGTTATATATTATATAGTTTCTTAACCACTGCACATATTTTTAAAAACACCAAACTGAAAGTTAACCACAAAGTTTGTGCAGAGCAATGCGTTCCTGTACATGTGTTTGCACTGCGGTACGCCAGACTTGTGTATGTGATCGGTGGTCCGAGTACGATGACGGCTGCAAGTGAAAGCAAGCACTGCGTGTGCTACGGCTTGACAAATTTAAACTTGCCGTTACCGCGCAACAGTTTTAAAACAAACAAACCGGATATCCGCCTACAGACAAAATAACTTAGGAAGGTCACAAGAAGTTTGAAGAAATCTGGGTGGTATAGTAGCCACACGAAAGCAATTCAATAAGGGAGAAGATCATTAGTGCAATAACACAGAAGACAGCCACACCGGTTCGAAACAAGTTGCTCGAGTGAAGAGCGTGTGAAAATTGGCGAGCAGGAAAACTAAGAATTCAACATAACTCACCAGGCTACACAAACGCCATCTCACAAAGAATCACACATGGAAATTTAATAAAAACAACTTTGCGACTTGCATTCACTTCAATGTCTTGTTTTCGATACGTAAAATGGGCAAGAAAACAGAGCCTCCTAAAACCTCAGAGTGACTTCCTAAACAACCTGTTTCTTTTCTCCAGCATATATTCCCATAACATCAATGACCATCACATTAGAAAATAAGCAAATGTCGCTGTACGTTCAACATTAAAATTCAAACAAAGTGAAATGTTTTGTACTGACATTTCTACTTATAAAACGTCTTATAAAAAAGCACGTGTGCATACACGCATAAAAATGTAAAAATATTAAAAATACTTTGCTATAATTATTATTTGCAAAGCATCTCACGAGAAGAGAGAGAAATATTTCTGTGTGAGCAACCTCTAGAGCAGTGGTCCCCAATGTGGTGCCTGCGGGCGCCATGGCGCCCGCCAAGGTTTTTTTGGATACCCACGTTGTGACGGACAGAGGTTATACTGAATAATGAAGGCCGTTCAACCATGAACATCATTAAATCAAAGCGCAGATCTCTACTTACTGACGCCCATCTTGACGATAGTTTGCAAGCAGCAACATCATCCTACACTCCCAAATTTGAAAAACTGGCCGATGAAATGCAGCGCCAAACATCACACGAACTTCCCACTCGAGTAATAATAATTGTACTTATAAAACTACGTACTTTTGATTGCGTGGTTTCTTGTATCATTAAACGTCGTGTTGTTTTGTGTATTATTTGGTGTCCATATCTTATTTGTCCAGAGAAAAGAAAATTTGGCTTTGTTAATTGGTTGGTGCCCTCCACGATCTCATAAACTCTCGAATGTGCCGGTAGGCACAAAAAGGTTGGGGACCACTGTTCTAGATCAACATGGCTTTACTGATTCAATATGAACAGCAAAATTCTGGCAGAGACAGACTGCAGTTTTCTAAGCAAAAGCATTTAACTGCTGGAAGGTACAAACAAAACCATGCAACTAACACAAACAAGATCATGAAACTTGCAACATGCACGTAAAAAAATAAACTCGATATTTATGTGCGGAGGCCTTTTCTATTTTCTTGAAGTTCAGCCCTTCATTTCCTACTACTCGGACATGAGCTACACTTCTCTGGGGACCTTAGAAGCCTTGTCGTTGTCGAGCATTTGGTCAATTCGGCTCTGCAACTGCTCGATATTCACGTCGTTACTGGCGTGGGGTGGCGGTAACGCGATTGCCGCTTCCTGCATCAACATGGCTGGTGCTGGGAGTGAACTTGAGCTGCCAATGATTGGTGCCGCAAACTTAGCCTTACCTAACTGCTGCTCAGGACTAACCATGGCCTTGGAACTACTCTTCATGACGGGCAACTTGTCCGCTACAGGAGGAGCATTCGAGCTACTTGGTGAGCTGCGTACCTTGTTATCGGCGTTGTCCTGGTTCAGCACAGGTTCTTCTACATTCACTTGGTTTTCTGGAGCTGGGGCAGCGGCAGCGGCGGCGGCAGCTAGTGAAGAAACCGACGAGGCAGGTAAAGGTGATGGATCTGCATTGGAGTGCCTCACAGGCGACTTAAGACTACCGTCTGCATCCTGCTTCCCTTCTGAAGCCTTCTCAACAGTTTGTGGAGGATGTCTTTGGTACGTCTTCAATTCCTTCTGCAAATGTTCATATTAAAACAATTAGCAAATGCTATATTTTTAATAAAGATTATACTAAAATCTAAACTAAACCATATTTTCAATAAAATTCTCATAATTCATACCAAGACATTACTGTCTCAAATTCCACTCTTACATACGAAAATCATAAAAATTATGTCACTGATGTCCGAAGGTATATGAAAAGCTATAAAATCAGAAATTATACGGAGGACATCATCTTTTGTGTGACGGTCATTCTCCAACACTGTTACAGGTCACAAGATTTGAACACGCAGCTATGTGAATACAAAGACGAGGCACTAGGATGCACCACAGAAATGTGACAGGCAAGACTCAAAGATATGGGAAAGCGTTAACTAGCTTTAAATGCTTGTGTAAATTATGAATACAAGCCTCTGATCATATCTCAGAAACAATTTTTATTACCATCATTTGGCCAAATGCCAAGCACCCTTGAACAAGACGTGCCCCAATACTTCACAGCTTACGTAAGTAAAGAATCTTATTTTAAATCAAACTGATAGTCGAGAAGCAGTAGCAAATACCAAAAAGTGATAAATTTCATTAACCCTTTAAAGCCAAATGGTAACTTTACGTATCACCTGCTTTAAAAATCAGTAACACTGCATTTTAATGCATGGGCTTAGTATGATTATCGGTGTAATAAAAAATGCTTATTTCCTCAAACATTAACCAGTTGATCTTTGTAATGGTGAAGTGTTGTGTTTTTTTTGTGGTACGGTCTCAATTCCTAAGCATTCTTTAGGTAAGCTTTGGATTTAAAGGGTTTATGTTACCGGGTCTCCAATTTATGAGGTTACGGTCGTGCCTACATTGCGTTATCGGCCGGTGCTGTTGACGTAGGCGGGACTTGTACGCGTGAGACACGGGCGAGTCAGTTTCGGTGCCGCTAGTAACAGCGAGCCACGAATATTTCTCGTCACTAATACATGTTATTACATTAATTGTTTTTACCTTAAATCACAAAAGATGTTCAAAGTGACATCCTTGTGCTCGCAAGCAAGTTTCACATCTCGTTAACATGTTTCGAAATACTCGACGAAGCTCTTCTTGGGAAATTGTCGAATATTAGGAGACCCGTTCTTCAATGCCTGGAGCATCTGCGGGTCCCAACTTTCGTTGGCTTTGATCTATTAAGACAGTTGGTAGGACTCCTTGGACAGGCGATCGGCCCGTCGCAAGGCCTCTACCTGTACGCAGGAAAACATAACACAGAAAGACGCGGACAAACATCCATGGCTTGAGTGGGATTCGAACCCACGGTCCCGGCGACCAAGCGGCACAAGGCCCACGCCTCAGATCACGCGGCCACCGTGCAGATACTTCGTGGAACTGCAACAAACCACGGATGATGTCCAACAAAGCAGCCACTTCATCCACGATAACATAACAGTTTTCCACGATGAATGCTTACAAATGGAGTTGGAAGTTTAATAATGGCTTGTCTAGATTCTCCTTGATGAGGCCAGGCCCACAAAATCATAATGCCGCAGGCAATTTTGGAGACTGATAGTGCGTTACCATATTGCAACTCCATGTGGCAGTATTTCGGTGGATTTCGCACATTTGCTAACAACGAAACAGACGAGAGCATGCTATTCCTTCTTCGTACATGTTTCCAAAGAAGCAGCCATCTTTGTACTGCTCTGCTAATGTCATGCAGCCCATTTCGACAGATCTACAGTGCACAGTACATGCCTCTAACCATTGCTGATGATTTACTGTACCTGCAGCTGCACACGGTAGGTTCCTGTCTCTCCCTGTCTTTTAAACAGTTTTCATTGGTCTACCCTCATATTACGCTACAAGATAAAGTAGTTTTCTAAGCTAACATAAACACCTCATTAAGATTACATAAGGCATTAACGTAGTTATACATTTATCAGCGAACCTTATCTTGCATTGTCATATAAAACATTCAAACATACATTAAATTTTTGAGATAACTAAACAAGAAACTTTTATTGATATTATGATGTATTTAGAATGAAACAAGCCCATCTTTATGGCATCAGGAAAAGTCAGCTGACTTTTCAATTTCTCTTCTATTTTAGCCGGATAAAAAATTTCTAACATGCAATTTTCCTGGCAAAATTTAACGTAAAAAAAACCCGCAGTCTTTTTATATTATTCTTTTACGGGCAGCGTAATTCCCCACGAATTCTCTTTAACCCTTTGAGCAGTGCTTCAGAATCCATTCAGTTCTAAATGTTCAATAGTGTTTTACTGATGCATTTAAAAATGTCTGGGCAATTAACACATTTACAAGCCCAAATCTCAATGAAATCATAAATATTTTACAAAAAAAAAAATTCACGGAAATGAAACGTTGGCAAGTCAACAAATGGAAGCTTCATACTATACCGTGGCTTTTGCCAAATCTCTCTCCAGCTGGAAGTTTTGCTTCTCCAGGAAGTTAAGCTTCTTTGACGTCTTTGATGTCTGGTCACGTAGCTCAGCGTTCTGTTTCTCAAGATGCGCATTTTCCACTTCCAATTTAGTGTACTCCGTCTGCCACGAGAAAGAACCCGGCACAGTGAAATCTCCGTACAGAGCAATATATTTTATTTATTCCCAATAAAAATAAAAGGTAACCAAAAAGTTTTACCCTTTTTGTGCGCTGAAAATAATGGGAGAAATAATTTACTGCCTGTAACGACTGAGGAAAACCACAGAAACCTATCAGGACATTCAGTTTATGAACCAAGATTTGCAGGATCTCCTAAATATGAATCAGGGGTGCCAAATGCTCGGCATAACAACATAAAAGATGGATCCTGCAGAAATAGGGTAAGTATTTGTCGACCAATTCAAATTTTCAGGACAAATTAGATAGAGGGCTTTTGTGAACATGGTGATGGAACATCTTGGTACTTGTTTGCCGAGTGTCCGAGGAGAACCACACCAAATTCGTGGTACGGTAAATAATACAGAAACTATGGAGACGTACCTTCAGAGAATTAAGGGACTTCTTATGACCTGCTTGCGCGTGCGTCAAATCCTCCTGTAGGGAGAGCACTTGGGACTCCAACTTGCTCCGTTCCTCTGCTTGCGTCAGGTGCATCTTGTGGCAGTCTTCGCTGAGGTCATCATGCTGACTCTGCCGACGAAAGATCTCGCACCAATGAAACGGCTTCACACGGAAGAAAATCTACTGATACGCTACTTATTCACAAGCTTCTCCCTCCTTTAACTTGACAACAACTCACCTGAAGAATCTTGTACTGTTGCTGCAGTGCGCTGTGCTTGTTGTTTGCCTCCTTCTCGCCGTTGGTTCGCTTTTCCAACTCCTCGTGCGTCTTTCTATGGTCCGCTTTCTCCTGCTGCAATGACTTTTCGAGACGCAGCTTGTACTCGAATATCACTATGACCACAAGAAAATATATAGAAAATTGGGTACTTGTGGGTTATCGGGTCACATCGCTTTAAAAATAGGTTAGGTTAGGTTAATGTGTGTGGATAAATGACACATACTTGAAAGTTATTATATAAAATGGAAGAAACAGTGTCCATACCCTGGAGTTGGGCAGACAAGGATTCTTGCTGCTGTTGGCACTTATCCGCTGCCTTGCGCGCGTCGTCAAGCTGCAACTGAGCACCGTGGAACACATACACTGCCATTCCCACCACAACTACAACAGCTAAATACAGGAACAGTCGACTTCTGGTCCCGCGGACCAACCGTGATCCACTCATCCTTCCTCTAGCTGCCTGCCCAACAATGGCAGGCTTGCCACCTCACAGGATGGCACCACTGAAAGGAATCATAACACTGCTATGTTTCTTTCATTTTGAAGGAGTTTGTGGGTTCAATAATTTTTTAATCAATACAATTAATGTATTGAGATTTACAGGACCTATGAAAAGACCAATTAAGATACAAGTACACCAGAATTAAATACGAGACCCAACACAACCCATTCTTATCTATCTACCGTTTCCAGATTTGTACTGGGTAATTACAACCAGCACTAATCATTCTAACCACACATTAGTAGGGAAGTAAAATGTGGGATAAGCTAGAATCAGATTATAGTGAATGGTAGATGTCATAACGACAACACGTGGCCATGATTAAAAAAAGAACAATTCATATTTTACATAATGACACAATTTTGTACCAAGTTTGGTTAATATTTTGGATTCAATTTTTTTTATCTCAACTGTAAACCCATAATATAAATATGTGTTATCAAACATTCTGATGTATTACAAAAGTAAAAAAAAATTACACTACATGCAGGTAATATAAGTGGGCAATATGGCTTGAATTTCCATGAGCAATGCTTCATGATCTAATATCACACAAACAAAAAACATAATCTAAACATTCTGAAAGGTCATGATTGTACCACAAACCCATATGAATATACCAGTACAATCGCCGTGGCCTATAAAAATATAATGTCATACAAACACAGCCTGACTAGAGTTCACTTTTGCAGCCCAGTCTATACTCGCAACTGGAAACTATACACCCACAATATTTGTCGACAGCAATATTATTTTAGAACACATTGAAGAATGTCAACCAACGTTAAGGATTCTCTAGCAACATGCGTTGCGTTGTGCACAGGTACGATGTTGGCTGTAGCAACTTTCATTTAACTGCAGACACACAAACATCTGCCTATAATAAATATAACTTTACTTACGGTGGTATTGACAAAAACCCCATGGAGATACTTCTTAAAAATTACAATCTTGAAAAGTAATTATATATAAAGACGTATGATGAAGTTTTAACAAAATAAACTTCTTCCTTTCCTCTTCGGGCACATTGCCGTGTTGTCAATTTCGCCTTATGTCTCAACACAATTCCCAGCACAGATAATACCAACGGATTCTCAAGATCCAGTGGTCCGAGGTAATCAGGGTTGGCAACATTTAACGTCAACGTGTTTTCTGTAAGATACTTCATTGGTATGCTGTGGAATCAGTTCAGCACGCGGCGTACAGAGTGCGTGGCTGGTGCCTGTATGTCAATATTTCGGAATTTTGATCTTGAAGAAAAATTCTCGCATAAACACGGGTCAGATTATCATCGATTAAGGATATTTTAAAGCTAAAATGATTTGAACAAGTACATGCCCTCGAGACAATTCGCTGTTATAATTTTAAACAGTAGAACCCACAAAAAGATTTAATCATCTCGTACCAATTAGTCATAACTAAAAAGAGACCCAAACGTGTTAATTTCATCGTGTTGCAGAATGATGCACGTTTTCTGCGCGGAAGGCCTAAACATGCCTAGATTTGTCTCCTCACCATTTTGGCAGTTCAAAAGCTATTAATTACAAACCAAATTCAGAACAGCTGGATGGGTTTTCATAAAATCTGGGACAGAGTATTTTCACTAAAATTTGTCGATTAATTCAAATTTTGGTCGAAATCTGACAAAAAAAATATCCGACACTGTACGTAAATACTTAAATGCATCCAGAGAGAAAGTCGATACATATTTATCGGAGCCAAAAATATTTCAAATAAAGACTGTATAATGAAATGTGCTCCGTATTCATTTTTTCTCAACTTTAAGGTTTTAGAGATATCGGTAGAAACATTGGATTGATTCTGATTAAAGTAAATATTAAAAACTTCTCCTCTGACACGCATCACAAACTGAATCTGGAGGCAAACACTCTGAAAACGCGCCAGGATTTTGTCACGCTGTACGTATATTTTCTAAATTGTTAATTTATAAATCAATAAACTGACAGAACAATAACCGAGATTTCACCTTCATTATTCTTTTCAAAGAAATATTTTGAAATTTCGCGAAGGTGGGCACATATAAAAAATTTTGCATTTTGACGTAAATTCAGGTACTGGGGTTTCTATAAATTCCTGCGATTTTAACGTGACTGTACCTGCAACGAAGGTTTGAGGAGGTTAGGATCGTCAAAGTACGATAAGAAAATTCTAAGAACGTGTATCACGTGTTGCAACACCGCGTACGAATTAAGTAACAATTACATTTTTGTGTGTTTTGAAAGCTGTGTAAGATGGGTTCAGTCTGTGGGAAGATATATTTAACAATTTTTGAACTACACAATATTTCTATTACCTAGGGTCAGGCCCCCAAGTAAAAATAGTGTAGTGGATCTTGTGTGTATATCTCAGTCTCCGCTAAGCCCATCGCTTCAGTTCGAATCAGAAATTGAGATAGTTACACATTAATTACGATAGGCGGAGCTGCAAACGTGATATGTGACGTCATATTTGCGACACGATTATCCCTTTGACATTCTAGTCGTGTGGCATCAGAGATAATAAAGACCAATGCCGTGGGAAGTGGCTGGCAAACCCCATTCACCTCGAGACATCGAAGTGCAACAGATCGACTTTGCAGTAGTGTAAGTAATATCACTGTTCTTTATTTTTATACATAGAGTTTTAATTTTGTGATTTTGGAAAACTTTTATTCTATTATTTCCACTACGGAATTTTCACAATGTAATTTTTAATGTTTACACTAAAACTTGTATGTGCAAGGTTTAATTTTTGCCGAGGCCTCAACACACGATAAGAAATATACACCAATGCAATACAAAATGAGACGAGGCCGGAACGAAGCAACTTTACTATAACTGCAGAATTTGTTAGATTTACTATATGAAGACTATTATCATCTAACTTTCAAAAGTAATAAATAGCATTCATTTTATATGGCTGTGGTTAGGTTATGTCTGGACGACCAAAAATAGTAAGAATTCAGAACAAAAGTTGCAAGGAAATTGTTTTGAACTAACAGAGTTGTACTAATCGGTGAATAGAAAGTACTAGAAATGGTGGTGAAAGTTTACAGACGTTTCGGAGGTACTTGCTATCACCATCATCAGGGCTGACTCATCGCCCCTGATGACGGAGGTAGGAAGTACGTGTGAAAATGTGAAATTATACCAGATTACACTTGCAACAGCCCAGAAGACAGCCATATTTATAATCGTCGTCGTGAGAACTTAAAATCACATGTAGAAGTAAGATTACACAATGATAAAATACCAACGTGACCTCTCGTATAACGTTCCTCGTTACTAGTGTTTATATGGCCGAACGTCGTGGTTGGCACTCCTGCTTCGTAACCGAGATGTCACGAGTTCAAATATAGGCCTGAAAACCGGATATCCTGAGCTTTTCGAAATAGTACATTAAATTAGGCCGCGACTACGTCCATCCATGTGGTGTCTGCATTTCGAAAAATACGCGCTTCAAGGTCAAAGCTGTGAAGATCGCAGGTCATAAACCCGAAATCTGTCCTGGGCTCTGGACCCGGTGAATTTGTTGGCTTTGGGAATATTTTTTTCCTCTGATGTTCAACTTTTCGCATCGTGTGATCAGGTATTCGGGCAATAATGGTTTATGTGAAATGTGAAATTTTTTTTTGAGTTTTCCGCAAGATTTATTTTAAAGACTGACTGTTCATAGCTTGTAATTGACAATTTCCGCTATTCTTACAGAAGGAAGGTTTTATAGGATGATATAGTTGCGTCATATTGTGAAATTATGTATTTAATTAATTATTCGGTTTTTGTCCGTCTAATCACAATTCAAATTTAAAATTTACAATT
>NW_019060376.1:595305-605688 GCF_000696155.1 Zootermopsis nevadensis | reverse complement strand
CCCCCCCCCCCCCCCAATACCCACATCGTTTTCGCCATAGATTCTTTTCCAATTCTTATGTATAGTTTCTAAATATATTTTATATACATCCGTGGCGTCAGAATTTGTGTCCATAAATCCTGTTGATAATTTAGTGCCTACTTCAACATAAAGTGGAATTTTCGTATGAGTTGTCTGTTATTTCAATAATTCATGACGTATGTGATAGTATTTTCATGGTTTTTAGTGGTACATCCTGTATTTAAGAGTCTATAATTTAAATGTTGGTGGTATCGACTTCTAATCCTGACAAAACGACCTGACAAGGCTTCTCACTGGTTTTTCCTCAGCACCTCCAGGTTAATTCCGATATGTTACAGCGAAACAGAGTGCTGTAGATTTTGATCCAGATACATTCATATTCGTAGACGAGGTGTTTTCAGTCAGTAGCCGAGCTAAAAAGGGAAATGTTTGCAACCATAGAGTTCAGAATCCTCTGTTTTCCGTCTTACCTGCTGTTTTATATGAATGTAAAACCTAATCTCTAGCACTGAGGGAATAATTCAGACTGAGAGTATTTGAGAACAGAGTCCTTGGTACAAAATTGGACCCAGGAGCGTTGAAGTGACGGGCCATAGCTTTTACTCATGAAACGTTATTAAGGTGATCAGATCAAGGAGAATTAGATTGGCTGGGGATACAGAGGGGAAAGGACCACTCGGAAGACCTGAATGATATTAAAATGGATCTTAGGGAAATCAGGTTTGGTGATGTGGATTTATCTGGCTCAGGGATATGGACTGGTGGTGGTCTCTTGTGAACAATGATAATACTTTCGGGGTTTTTTTTATAAAATGAGAGGAATTTCTTGATCATCGATTCTCGACTCAGAGGAATATATACGATTCACATAGGATTAATTAATTATGAGGACAAGTATCATGTTTTGTACTCGTCGTTAATGATTAAATTATGTTCTTTATTTAATCTGTAACCAATAAAAAAATTCATAAAGACGGGGACGTGTGGTGTTCACGTTCGATAACACCGAATGAGAAACACAGGGTTTTTTACTTACCAAAACGTCTGTGCAATATTGATTTGACATAATAAACTATAACTTCATCACAGGATTTTAAAATTCAACACGCACGGTCATTTTCTCGTTGAAATAACTTTCCAGTTGATACAGTGTGGTTAAATAGTGTAGTAATGAACCAGGGAACATTTAAATATAAATAAAAACGAATAAATTATGAGAATTTGTTATTAATAAGTTATGTATGTGTTTATGGTTTGGTAACTCGATTCAATTGCTTCCCTAAACCCAAGAAACAAAGTTATTCTTAAGACGCTAATATTCGCTCAGTTAGACAAGAATTATCCAGTCTTTTACGATACCCGAAGGTGTTAACAGGAGCCCTCGAGTAGTTTCTGTCCTGACCTGGATGAATCCATAACACTTCTTCATATCAGCTTACTTTTTAATCCTCTTTAATATTATCCTCCAATCTATGCTCAGGTATCTCGACTTCATTTCCTTTCGAAATTAGACTAGAAAAAAAATTAACAGTAGTTCACGTGTCAAAAGGACCCCAGGTACTTAAGGAGTGTCGACTCCCTGTTGTGAAGGAAGAATGGTATAATGGATTGCTCGTGAAAAGAATCTTTGTAGTGTAAGGAAACTGGTCCTGACGTTTCGGAATATATTTACGTGAACGAAATTCTTTTTTGAGTTTACCATCAGATGACTCCATGCTGTGATACCAAGAAACTGACTGAAATATTACAGATCTGATCGACGAGAGTGGTACTGGGATAATTTTCAATTGCTTCAAGTGAGAAGAAATGTACCCACAAGGCAGTGCGCGTGTACTGCGATACCTTATTGGTGTAACGCTCGTCGGCCATGTTATCTGCTCGTCAGATTTCACCTTTTCAACTGACGCTGACCTATACACGGTAAGATAAAATAACACTATTAATAACTATCTTAGCCAAAGCATCTGCCATAGATTACACTCAAAGAACTAATCGTAAAATTAACATTTCAGTTTTTATTTTGAGAGGGTTCCAGATATATTTGTCGTAACATACTCAGCTGTAAATGAATTTTCAAAAATTGGTGTTAACTAAATATTTTGTTATTTGATTACTAGTCAAGAATGACGGGAAAATATGCAGTTATAAATGTTATCCTATTATTATTTAGTGTTCTGTGTGACGACAGGTCCATATGAACAGGATCCTTCCATCCTTTTCTCGGACTGGGACCTGTTCATATACGTTCTTGGCAGATGATCCAGAAGTGGTTTGCCATTGCCTTCTTCTGTGTGTGAATGGAGTAATTGTTGGGATGCCACGGAGGAAAACTCCGTGTTGCCTAGACCACGGCCTTGCCCAACACAAGTTATAAATTCGGGCACCGCCGGGAATCGAACCCGAGACCCCCAGGATTACAAGGCCAGCGTTCTAACCGCTAGACCACCGTGGCTATTAATGTTATCCTATAAAACGAAAAATCCCTTTGCAGTGTATTATCACCAACTGTCATATTGATAGAATATATGAGATTTCAAATCACTTAAAAGCAAATGATTATCGACCAGCACATGTTGGTTGTATAGACAGACAATGAAACCAGAGGAAGGGAATGCATCATGATCAAGATGATGATACAGAATGAGAACCTTGACTTTAAGCAATAAAAGTATGTTAAATTTAATATTCTTTTTTGTATTTATGTGGGTGAGTGAAGTTTTATAAGGATTTCGATATGCACACGCAAAATTTTATCACCATCTGTTCATAAACATCGTTTCTGCTGCTGAAAGTCCAGTGTCTCCAACGAGACGACCGCTTTCTATATTAAACATCATGTATTTTCGTGTTTGTAAGTCTACGAATCCTGCAAGCCGCCAATTAGAATTACATTTTTATTATTAAAGTTATAAATTTAATGTCCGTGATCGTGAAGTTGGCAAGAATGTCCAAAGGACACGTAAATACCCGTTCCAAGATACGAACCCAGCATTTGCGTGGATACACTGAGGAGAATCACGAAAACATTAGCATAGCAGGTCTTAATTTCGAGATTCGAACTTTGGACTACCGATTACGAGAGACGCCCGTCTGTGGGTCACGTGAGAAATACGCACAGAATATTGGCTGGAAAACACGAAGGGAAGAGCTTAATCTTAGATACGATGATAATATTAAAACGGATCCTAGATAAATTGGACGGACGGGCTCTTGTGAAGACGGTAGTGAATTTTCGGGTTTTATAAAAGACGGGAAGGTTTTTTGACTATAAATTTAACCAAGTTTGTTTAAATAAAAGGTTTTTTGGATGTTATCCATCGTCTAATAAAATAATAAAATTGAACGACGTTGCGGAGATGGGACTCTATCTCCGTCTTCAGGTTCCTACACAGTTGGACCCACTAGATAGAGCTAATCCCTATGTCCGGAGATAGGGATTAGCTCTATCTAGTGGGCCCAACTGAGTAGGAACCTGAAGACGGAGATAGAGCCCCATCTCCGAAACGTCGTTTTACGTTTTTTACGTTTTATTACTAGACGATGGATAATATCCAAGTAAATTTTTATTCAATTGACTCTTCACTATCGTCAAGAAGTTTTAGATTTGTTTTTTGACTAGCTGAGTGACTGTTAGCTTGCTCTCAAAGCGTGTGAATGAGATAAAAAGAATGATCAATTCTAAACGATTCTGAAAATGGTATATTACAATAGTATTTAGTGGACTATTGGACTTTGTGCGTAGCCTCGTAGTCGTAGAAGAAAGCGACGTTTCGGAAGATGTATCTGTTTTCGCTCTTGCACACATGAGTTTGTTCGAAAGAGGAAATCTTCACTCGATGACAGAAACATCCTTTTTCCAAAACGAGAAGATGACCAAAGTCCATTTTTCCCCGATAATACCAGTCACAAAGAAAGACTGCCTTAACGGGACACAATAAGGTCATAGGTCATGACAGTATTGCGCCAAAATAGAAATGATTTATTAAAAGTCTATATTAGATTTGTTACAGTATTTTCGAAATTTATAAATTCATCTGCAAGTCTCCTCCTTTTTCAGATATCCCGAACAAACAATGCACAGGATTAACAACCTCATAGTTAATTTATGTGTCTGACTTGGTGGTGATAATAACTCATCAGCTGGTCATTAATCAGGCATAAACTACAGCCACCACACCCAACTGTGATTTGCAGCTGGTATGAACCAGGGACCACGCATTTGCGAGTAGCAGAGATAAACAAAACAAAGACTTGCTATTGGTAGGGGCAGACAATGGCTGCTGGCTGGATTCGACTCGCGTCTCCTAGCTGCCAAATCCGGTTCGTTTCGGGTAAGCGATAAAAGCCTAAACCGATCACCTATCTGGTGATTCTACTCCCACCATACGTCTCAACGGCATGATGAATTTTAGCCCACTAACATTTCTTGCAGACGAAGTGGTCGTGCTAATTGAGACATTTGTCATACCGTGGGACCAACTTTTAATACCTGTGTCGTAGAAGTCTGCCGCCTGGGATTGGAACCACTGTGTGACAGCCATCTCCGCCTCTCTGTCATTCTCAAAACGCTGACGCTGACGCTGACCGGACAGGAATTTCTTGAGGTGTAGGAAAAGATGGAAATCACTGGGAGCGAGGTCCGGGCTGTAGGGTGGATGATTAAACACCTCCCAGCTGAACTCCTGCAGGAGACTTGCTGTCCGTCGAGTCGTGTGCGGCCTAGCGTTATCACTGACCGCACTTCACAGTCGGCGGGAGCTGGAATAAGAACCTCCATCTTCAACAGCTGCAACGATGCTACTGTGAGAACGCGGGAAGTGCCGTTAGTGCATGAGCCATGCTACGTCATTGCTCTATCACGTACGCACAGTCGCTTCGCGCAATATAAGGTTTGCTAGCTGTGGGACGAGGGGGAAACTTACTTTGAGGACGCGCCTCGTATCAGTGGCCTTACCAACTAACTACAGTTTCGGCCATGCATTGACTCGGAAATGGATGAATGGATTTTCGTCACGCTCCGTGGAGTTACTGTAATGTATGTAGGCCTACAAGCCTACTGTTATTATGCTTCTAGAACGTTAGATGTGATTAATTGATTGGTTATTTAATTAAGAATAATTTTATTCTATCAAACGGTTGAGATGATCAGAATGCAGCTGTTGATATCCGAATTTCTAATCTAAAATTTAGTCTAGCGTTGTACTCGTCTGTTATAATTCTGTGTTTCATGCTCTAAATCCTTAGTTTCAAGGTTGTAAAACCATTGATGGTTATTTGACAGATTATTGTTGCATTGGAAATTAAACTGAATTAATCACAACCAACTTGATAGCGTATAATATATAAAATGACCAATTTAGTATTCGTTATCGGGTATAATAATTATTTTTTTGTAATAAAACGTTATTTACAGAAAATAACACATTAATAGTTCGATTGGAAATTCGAATTTGTGTTGTTCTATAATTTGATTGGCAGATAATTACCGATTGTAATTAATCAACGATGGCGAAATCAATAAAATGGGATCTACCCAGAGGTTATTTTATCAACAGGGTCTCAAGCCACAGGGTATATGACCCTGGCTTATTATTATTATTAAGTGTTCTGTCTTACGACAGGTGCATTGCTCTGCCCAAAAAGAGCTCTCCAGTTGTCCCTATTCTCGGCTTCTCGCTTTAATTCCTGGAACGTCATCTTCTTTCCTTGTTTAAGGTCGTCGGTTAGCTGTATCAATCTTCTTCCCAGTCCTCTCTTTCCTTCAACCTGGCCTTCGGTGATATCACTCAGTAATCCATTCCTTCTCATAATATGTCCCAGCCAGTTAGCTTTCCTTCGTGTAATGTTTGCTCGTTGACTCTCCTCAATACTTCTTCGTTGGTCACTCGATCCGTCCACCTGATCTTCTCTATTCTTCTCCAACACCACATTTCGAAACTCTCCAGGTATTTCTGTTCCTTCTTCATCTCCAAGCCCAACTTGCTAGTGAGAAGTATCCTCTTCTTGACGAAAGCTGCCTTGGCCATGGCTATCCTTGCTTTTACTTCCTTGGTGCATAGGGCGTCCGTCGTGACTATGCTTCCCAAGTACTTGCTGGCTTAGGAGTTAGAAATTGTGTTATGGAACTGGCGAGAAACTGGTGTTTTCAGGGACTAACTCTCTGAATGATAAACAGTGCGCGTGAAATTTTCGCATGAAGAATTGTTACTAATTTATGCGAAACGCATGCAATGCTCTGATTAGTCGCTATGTATTGTTGGTACAAAAACGAACGTTTGAGTTATATAACAGGGAGATAATTTCTGAATTAATCAGCCATTATCGTCGTTCTGTAATTTATTAAACGGTCCTATCAGTAGCTCGGACTATATACCGAGGAATGATTAATAAATAAATATATGAAAGGAAGTGGTCGTGGCCTAATGTGAGATACTTTTCAGACATTTGTTTGGATACACATTAAAATGAAGACAAATCTCAGGATAGCTGTATCAGTGCCCAAATTCGAACCCCAGGCCTCACGAATTAGAATCAGAGATGTTAACAACTCAGTCAGTATCAACTGTTACGTCCATGTGTCATTTACAGAAAGTAACAATGCAATGGTCATCTTTAAACCTTTGAAGCCGAAGCTCGTATAAATAGCATTGAATAATTCAGTCCGTACCGCAAAGAAAACAACACTTTACGCTTACAAAGGTTAACTGGTTAATGTTGCCACACCTTTTACACTGCAGCAGAGATAATTATCGTCATTATTTTATATCTAATTGACGACATCTTAGTTTCATAAATTCGTTTTTAAGTAACAGTTCGACTTAAAATTCGTGTGTTAAGTTACTGTATCCTAAAAAGTTCATCGCCCTATCATTCAACTGTGTGTTGCATTCTATGAGATTGAAATACAGCTTCATCAAACAGAGAATACTTAAGATACAACAGTAATTCAGTAGTAGTTTCACTGTGTTATGTTTCTGTACCAGCCTGATGATGTGTGTTTTGTAGTTGAAGTGACAGTGTTTTAGACGTTCATCATTGTAATAACAGCTATATTGGTGGCATTTCATGTCAATATTGTTGTATGTTTATTTTTATTTATTTAGTTTTCTGTCTGAGGACAGGTCCATATGAGCAGGATCCTTCCATCCTTTTCTCGGATTGGGACCTGTTCATATACGTTCTTGGCGGATGATCCAGAAGTGGTTTGCCATTGCCTTCTTCTGTGTGTGAATGGAGTCATTGTTGGGATGCCACGGAGGAAAACTCCGTGTTGCCTAGACCACGGCCTTGCCCAACACAAGTTATAAATTCGGGCACCGCCGGGAATCGAACCCGAGACCCCAGGATTACAAGGCCATCGTTCTAACCGCTAGACCATATAAGACCTAAAATTTACAAGTGACACCTTCCGGGCGTGAAATCCTTTTTCGTACGGGTATTATACATTTATATTTGCAGGCGGACTCTCGTTATACGCGGGGGTTGCGATCTTACGATTCGCCGCGTATATCGAAAACGCTTAAAACGGAAAACGTATGAATGCCCATGGATTTTGAAATACGCGACGAGAAGCCCTAATTTGTAGTTCCTGAAGTCAAAATAGCGGGGGCTACTCAAGTGTCATGGATACCGATATACTCCTCACGACACTGACATCAAACCGCGGATTACGAAAGCGCGTATAACGAGAGCCACCTACATACAGAGTCCTATAAAGTATATTCACGGTTGCACATAAAAAAGTTAAGAGAATCTTATTATTCCCTGGATATTTGGTGTCATTTTAATCTTAAACCTCACTCCTCCCGTAAGATTTTAAAAATATAATGATTATAATATAAGAAATCGTAATTTTCCCTGTTGATTTATTTTAATTGGCACATTTTCTGTTCCCGTAAGGGGAAAATATTTGCGGATTGAGGGTCTTTGAGAAGAGATTGTTTAGGAGATTCGTTAGGGGCAGAAGGTTCTAGTGAGAGTGGTGTTAATTTTTGTATCAGACTTGTTTTTGAAGCAGATTCATCAATTAAATCCCCACAAGGCATCAAACCGGTTCCATTTTGCAGTGAAACTCGTCATTACGCTGAAGAATCCAAAACATGCAAAAAGATTTCCCCGATAATGAAGCTCGTACAGCTGAGGAGGGCATCGCGTTTGTCAGCTGTTTGCATGTGAAATTATTTTCAGACTGTGAAATTGTGTTGGTGATAATCACTTTCTATCATGAAGATGGCCGTCTTCTGGGATGTTGCGCCACGCAGACGTTTCAAAGGTTATTTCTGCCTCCATCATCAGGGCTATGAGTAAGCCGAACGCGGAAAAGAATTACTACAGCAGGTCGGACAAGGCAGAAATTGGCCGGACTAATGAGTGGGGGGGGAGGGGATTAAGAAAGTTTATTTAACGACGATGCCAGTAGCTTAGACCAGTGGTATTCAACCTTTTTTGTTCCTGGGGTCTCGGGTTCGATTCCCGGCGGTGCCCGAATTTATAACTTGTGTTGGGCAGGGCCGTGGTCTAGGCAACACGGAGTTTTCCTCCGTGGCATCCCAACAATTACTCCATTCACACACAGAAGAAGGCAATGGCAAACCACTTCTGGATCATCTGCCAAGAACGTATATGAACAGGTCCCAGTCCGAGAAAAGGATGGAAGGATCCTGTTCATATGGACCTGTCGTCAGACAGAATACTAAATAAAATACCCCCAGATATAATTTCTCTTCAACTTTGTACCCCCAAAGTTGTTGGTATATAATTCAAGTTATACGTAGTATATAATCTACATCTAAAATAAATTAAATAAATTACATTACCGATTATTCAGTGTTTATAATAAAATAATATACATTTTTTTTTAAATTTCACGTACCCCCTAAGATGTCTTCGCGTACCCCCGGTTGAATACCACTGGCTTAGGCTACAATGCTTCGAATGTGAGGACGACTTATGACGGAAGTGGCCGTGGCTTAATTTAAGGAACAATCTCGATATGTGCCTGGGAGACTGAGTAAAATCACTACTTTATGAGAAATCAGCAACTTGCGTGAACAAACTATAGAAATGCGTAATATTTTATGACACTAGATACAGTACGACATTTACATGTTGGAAATGTCGTACTGAAATAACTTACCTAATGGCTTATCGAAGAACTCCAAGGCATCATTGCCGACGTACTGGTACCTTGTTTGGCCAGCCTTCGTACCATCGCCATGGTAACACTAATTTTCCTTTCAAGGATCTAGATGTGACCTTTGATTGTATTTCGCATTTTCTTACACGGTCGTAAACATCACAGATCAAGAGTTTACGCATATGGTCTGTCAGTTGTTCGCCGGTAGCCATGCGCTTGCAATGTTCAGATGCTGTTTCTGATTCCAGAAATGTTCCCAGCTGCTTTTTTATACGTCAGAGAAATAAGGAGTGTCCGGAGATGATTTCATCCCACGATTCATAGCGACAGTTAATGGAAATATTGGATTCCTACATTATTTAACCAACAGCATGGAACAGAATCCTCCTTAAAATGTAAACAGCAGCTCAGATGGTAAAGAAACTTTTGCGCATTTTACAAAACACCTTGTACAAAACTTCCCACCGATGGACCAAGTACTGAGCCAGCTGAATTCAATCCACAACTTACATCCGATTAATTTAAAAGTACATTTTTGTTTTTAACTTACGAAAATGATTTGAGGAACGCGGCTAAACCACGCGTAATTCGACAATGCTTTCTCAACTACAGATGTTATTTATCGTCAAGTCTAATTCGAGTGTATCGTGAACACTTAAGCTAATATCCCCGCCCGGGATAGCTCAGCCGACGAAAGGATGGACTTCTAGCTGCGAGACCGGAGTTCGATTCCCTGCAGAGGTAACGAGCTATACCTCCACGCCCACATACGTCTCCATGGCGTTGTGCTTAATAACACAAATAACTCGTTAACTCTACTCAACCTGGGCTGGCGGGCTTACGAAATTTACAAAAACATTCGGGGATTATAACAGAATATAACTACGTCAGGACTACGAGGTGCGATCGGAAAGTTTCAAGACTGTGTAAATAGAGGGCGAACCGGATGTAATACGAGCTTCTGCCGCTAGGGGGTGCGGCCTACATTCATAGTGAATCAGTGTGCCAGCCGGCATCATCGAATTAGCATTTGTTTCTTAGTTACGGGCGTTTTGGTAGTGCATTACACCGACCCTCCTGCGATTTCGGAATGGCGTGTGCATCAAATTTTGCCAAAGACTCGCCAAAACGGCTAAGGAAACCTATGAAATGCTAAAGCAAGCATTTGGGGAGTCCGCAAACTTTGGTGTGGCATTCACGTTTTAAAAATGGCCGAACCTCTGGCG
>NW_019060376.1:582126-594450 GCF_000696155.1 Zootermopsis nevadensis | reverse complement strand
CGGAGACGTCTGGCTTTTTGTGAATGAAAGTTAAATTGGCAGGAGAAACACCGAGAGATCGTGGAAACAAACATCATTCAAGTACAAGTGTCAACGTACAATTCCATACAAACGTTTTAAACAGGCATTTTCAAGGTAGAGTAAAAAAAATTACATTCATTACCGAAACGCCTACACCGCTAATAGGCAAAACTGTTATGTTACTAACAGTTTCCCGACGTTTCGGGAATTTTCTCTACAGCTAATACCAACTACCGTGATCTCGTGATTTGCATAAAAGGATTGCACTTTGAGTTGGGTGTTGTCCATTTTTAATGTACCCGTTACACGACGTTTCGGGAGCATGATCCACTCTCCTGCCAGTCTGTCTTCAGTATAAAGATACAAATAAATCTGAGAATAAATTGAAACTTATTTGTGTCTTTCATGAGCTGGAAACTGTTTAAGACCAAAAATTTTAATTTTTTTATATTTTAATAGCAGTCAAATTAAACGCATGGCAACTCGATAGAACTACAGCTTCGTATATTGGAAGTCTGCGGTTCAAAACTTGGCCAGGACACTGAAGATTTTCGCACTTCTCCTCAGTACATCCAGGCAAATACTGGAATAGTACGTACATTAGGCCACGATGGCTTTCTTTATATCATCCTGTCATCCGATGAAACATAGTCTAATCTGCTGACAACGTCGTTAAAATAAACTTAAAATTTACATAAATTCCAAATTGTCAGTATTTACGTAAGATATATGTTCGCTTATAGCTCGAGAAAGGATGAAACCAATTTGCTCCAAACTTGGCAAGCTTATGTCCTGAAACCAGGAAGTTATTTTAGAAAGATCAAATTTTTGAAGAAAAAAAACTGTCCAGGGTTTGAGTCTATGTGAGGGTGGTTTCTGTAACAAAGTTATAAAATATATGCATCGATATATCTGAAAGAGTTTCTCGCTTTTACCACCAGGGAACAGTTTTACGTAACAATCTGTAGTTGATGATTTCAATATGGAAGATGGATTTATTTTCAACACGAATGTAATTAATTTCGCTGTAAAGGTTTAAAAACGTAGTTTCTTTAAATGCACTGCATTCAGATCTCAGTTACGCCACTGAAACTTAACCGGGCTGCGTTAGTTCGGAATTCTCATCAACCCCAAAAAAAAAAAAAAAAAAAAAAAAAACAGTTCCATAATTGGCCACAGGGGTCCAGTTTAAAATCTGAAGAGTCTCTCATTAATGGATTACATATGGCCCACCGAGTTCTTTGCAGAGAATCAGACATTACGCAGACTTTTGAATGTTTAATTTTGTTACGCGGATTGATATGTTCGTAGCTTGTCTTGTCTATAAAAGAATCACTTGCTATTCCAAGAAACTACATTGAACTTACAAAAAAAAGTTCCTAGATTGGAACCAGAGACCTTTAGGAAACAGCGAAGCATATTACTGTGATTTATGTCAGTCTGTTGTGTCCGCCTATCTCCTTCCTACCAACACGTCAGAACTATAAATCTCCCAGCGGGCAGTCAACGGAGAGAATGGCTTGTTGACATTTCCACCCAAACAACATCTTCTTACCTTCGTTAAGTTTATTAAAAAGTTTTGCAGAAAGCTGACCCAACCTCCTGGAAATTATGATCACTTCTTATCCTATACACCCACCCAACTCACCAGTTGTGACCAAATTTGTACACTGTACGTATCCTTCAGTTTTATAGCTGTGGTAGTTAGAATATTCAAATCGAAGTTCTGTTTTAGTCTCGGTGTGTCCTTCTCTCTGCCCCACCTAAAGACTGTTTTGTGATCCGGCAGTATTTCAAGCTAATTAGAAGACAGGTCTATATATTTTCGTAGACAAAAAACACCAAAGTACTGTAAGAAAGGCAATCGTTCGACAGAAATCACGAATGACATGTTAATATAAATGTTTTTCCAGCGAGAAATCAGGTGTTTATTCTGAACGAATAAACTATAAACGCTATATGTTCACTGTTTACCGTCAATTCACACGCTAAAAGACAATTTCGTGAATTAATACGTGCTTCAAAGTTGGATTTTAATACAGGATTAAATCTAATTGTAACGCTGTCTAAATTCAATTAAGAATTTAGTTTTTTTTTAATGTTGCGGTTTAAAATCGTCCTATATTAATTAAAAATGTAAACAGATGGACATTTTTTGTGTTCAGTACACCAACGTAAAATTTCATCAAAATCAGTTTAATCCATCCTCAAACTTTTTCATTTTTTTTAGTAACTCTGCAGGGTTTCGATCGCGTGACAATTGCATTGTGGGGCATCGAACTACTTCCTACTGCGTAAAAAGATAAATTCTTGTAAATGTTACTTGTAATAATATTAATATTTTATATATTTTAAATATTTAAATGTTAATTGTAATACTATTTTATATATTTTAAATATTTTATATATTTTAAATATTTTATATATTTTAAATATATTTAATATATTTTATATATTTTAATATATTTTAAATATTTTATATATTTTTAAATATTTAAATGTTAATTGTAATAATATTTTAATATTTAATAATAATATTTATTGTGATTAGACTGATAAAATTGAGCAAGTTTGGTTTCTTGTTAACTAGAGGCTGTTCAAATGCCCAGTTCTTCATATTTAATTTATTAATGTAATCGTTACGAAATATTTATCGCACTAGGACTTGTTTGAGAACATTTATTTATGTAATGTGATAACGATAGACAGACGTACATGGGCGGGCCCATAAGGTGTTTTTCGTTCGCGCTAGAGTGTAAAGAACGCCTAAATTACATAGATTTAGCTCTGCACGTCCAGGAGACATCTTTAGATTTCTTTAGGCCTATATTAAAGGTAACAAATGAATAACGGGAACGCGTATCAAATTAAACACGAAAATATTATTATTAAATATTAAAATATTACAATTAACATTTAAATATTTAAAATATATTAAAATGATGCTCTCTATCGAAATGTTCGATTTACATTAGAGCATCATTTTTTACACTACATGTTTCAGTTCTAAATGAACCATCTAATGTAACTCGAACATTTCGATAGAGAGCATCATTTTAATATATTTTAAATATTTAAATGTTAATTGTAATATTTTAATATTTAATAATAATATTTTATTGTGATTAGACTGATAAAATTGAACAAGTATATATTCAACACAATATGACGCAACATTATCATCTCTTAAACACGAAAGCTCTCTCAGCTAAATAAATTACGTACGGTGGCCACCAATGGAAAATTATCATTATTACACTAATCAGACCTCAGTTCAGGGGCTGAACTTTATGACGAAAATTTTAACACCCAAACCTAAAAGCTATAAAACTTCCATTCATCGCGAGATTCTAGTCTTCATTTTCTGAACCGTAAAAGCGGGCATTTTAACCGTCTTCTGTCGATAAATAAGACATCCAACTGGGAACATATAATTACCCGATGCAACACCCATCACTCGGAGGCATATTTAAAATAGCTCACAAGAGTCTGTCAGCGCGGAGTAACCGAATAGACAGGACTCATAATACGCTGAAAAATAACCTTGGAAAAAACATCGTATCGGAGGGAATTTTCTGCGTAAAATGTTGACAGCCTGATCCAAACACTGATATCTAAACAGAACGTTTTAATCGTTAACGGAACGTTACATTGCAACGTACGAAAATTTGTAAAACAATGGAAGTTAATTAAAATTTCTAAATCGATATCGATACGAGACTTAATATCGATTGGCATCCCTAGTTAACAATTATATTCGTAGTCACGTTGCCAAATTAATTATACACCAAAAATTCCTCACTCATGATGCGAATAAAATTTTGAAAAAGGCTGCCTGTAAGACAGCAAAATATTTTTTTGTGTGTGTGTTTTCGGATCGTTGTATAATTCGACGATTCCTTAAAACATGCTTAGTAACAAAACAGAAAGATCGGACCGAACATAAAACTACATAAATAATAAATCATATATAATCTTTTCTATATTACGTAATTTTAAATTATTTTCGAATAATTTCAGCGTTAGATTTTTTCGCTTACTCATTAACATGATACTGTTGCAGAGACTAGGGGGTTAAAATTAGCAGATAAAATTTCATTTTATGAACAAGCAGAAGATATTTAACTTATGTTCAAAACGTAGCCATCAAATCAAATCTCCTTACTTCTACGCTCAACCGTTCTCTGCTTATAACGTGTTCTGTCAGACAACAGAAATTAACACATCGTTTAATAAATCGTTGGATAAGAATCCGGCCTTGAATTCTGCAGATGATGAAGGAATTGGACATTGTAGGTTTGTCAGACAAAGACAGTTACCTGAGTCACCTAAATCAAAAGTCTGTACGCCTTAACAAAATCTCCTTTCCGACCTTCAACTGTCTACAATTTTAAAATAAGTTACGGTTACAAACTCTGATGGCTTTGGTGATCACGAGATGTATTTCACGACAAAGATCCAAGTTCTTACGTATTCGTTAAGTTAAATATGGACCAATTTATCTGGACACTTGGTGAAACAGATGGCCGTGTAGTGTGGAATAAGTTCGCCGACGTTTCAGAGGTACTTGTTGCCTCAGGACGATGTGATGGAAAGTTTCGACAGAGCGAAATATCGGTCGCAGGACAGGCAACGAATTGGCATTCAAGTGTCGTGTACGTCTGTCTTGCAGGCAGGCCGCGTGTCTAACGCATGCGCGTTCTGAATGGCGTTGTCACGGCTGTTTCTGCAACTACTGATGGTCTCAAGGTCACAGTCTGAATTCCTCTCTGAGGCTTCGTACATCACAAGTGAAATTCTCTTTCCTTCTCCATTCTTCACTTGTTTATGTAACCGAGGCATGCAATTTATGTATGCGTATGATTCTCACACACGTGTTTGAAAACAAGGAAGATATTTTGACCTAGGACAGATGAAATAAGTGGGGAGCTTCGTGAATTGTACGGGTCGCCTAGCAAGGTACGTGAAATTTAAAAAAAATATATTATTTTATGATAAACACTGAATAATGAGTAATGTAATTTATTTAATTTATTTTAGATGTAGATTATATACTACGTATAACTTGAATTATACACCAACAACTTTGGGGGTACAAAGTTGAAGATAAATTATATCTGGGGGTACGCGAACAGAAAAGGCTGAATACCACTGCTCTGGAAAACGTGACTGTACTCTGACATTCTCTTTCATTCGTCAGTGTGGCGCTAAATGGCGATGTAAGCTTTATGCATTAAGAAGTAGGACGTGTGACGATTTTGTTTCCGAAAGCCCTCGTGTAGCGCATGAGCAGTTCCTACGGAGGGACGTGTTGTGGCTTGTCTGTCTGTGGTAGCGTCTCGTGTGTTCGTAAAGCAACTGAACGCATTTCACGTTTACGCGAGCATGTGTTTCGTCCTGGTGAATAAAAAATGAGAGCTAGATCGAAAGACCAACGCATTAACATAAAGTTTTATGCAAATCCGGCAGATCTACGAGTGACAATCTACAGATGTTGACAAAAAGAAATGATTGTCAATAGGAAATATTGACATGGCTTCGTAAGGCTTTTCGTCGGAGTATATCTGACCTTTGGCCAGATGCCCCTGGTCATGTCGCCCTCGCTGTCAGGGAGTTTTTTTGGCCAAGAACATAAACAAAATAACTGGACTATTGATCAGATTTTCCCCGTGTGACTTTCGGCTACTCGCAGATGTTAAGACAGCTTCGAAGGCCCACAGATTTTCAGACACTGCTGACATGCGGAGACCATCCAGAAGAGAAATTCTAGAAATGTTTTGGGCAGTGGAAAACATCGACCGACTTAGTGTATTAATACGCAACGAGGCTACTTAAAATAAGACAGCGACCATTAGTGTTTACGTAATTAAATACAGCTTTTACGGGGGTATTCCGCGGGAACATAATTGTCATACTTAGCGGCGAAACAAACGCCTTGCCCGTTAAAAAGCCTACCTCTTATGACGTCATAGCAAGCACAAAGCACACAGGTTGGAAGGACGTAGGTGTGGGAGACAAAGCTTCTTCATTAATCTCAGTTTTCTGGAATAAATAAAAATAAGCTCGTTGTACCGATGTTGTAAAGTCAGAACGTAGAATTACAGTTCTGAAACGTGGATATCTGAAGTCTTCTGATGGTTTAAACGAAGTACAAAACTCTATAAACTAGAAATTGTAGCAGAAGGCAGGCCGTGAAACAAAGGAAAAACATTTCTCCCCTGATGATTACCATGTATTACTGTAGCGTCGGACTGAAGTTCTTTTTATGGGAATTTCACGCGAATTTTTCGTTTTAGTTAGGCGACATCGACTTCCCACTCGTGCGTCCGTCCGTCTGTCTCTGAGAGACAAACGCAGACTTGTACACCCTGCCGTAATACCGTGCCAAATTTGTGCAACTTCTAAAACCGGTTCAGGTCATGTACCGGTGGCGAGAGCAAAACTGGTGTATGAGACTCTCAAAGAAAATCACAAGCTCCACGCCATGAGAGCGTATAGGGGGCGTGGAGGTTAAGCTGTTGACCTCAGTATACAATGAAGATGGGTTGATTCTCCGGTTGATTTAACTCAACTCGTATTCGGGAGATCCCGGGTTCAAAATCTTGGCCCGGAGACAGGCTATCCTGATTGTGGGTTTTCGTGGTTTTTCTCAGTAATTCCGGGATGGTATATATATAAAAAACTGCATCTATTTCAATTCACTATAATCCTCTCATTCGAAAATCTGAGCTACTGAAAGAGCTTCGTTAGTTAAAATGAGTGAACGTATAGCCTCCGTCTACAGGGTAGACTACTTCGAAACGTTGGCAGCACTGCGCAAGAATACCGCACTTCGACTCAAATCCAAATATCCAGGGAATTGGATGGGAATCGAAACCCGTTTGTCCAGCTCGTATTTGAAGCATTACAGTGTTTGTTTGTTTGCCTAACACTTCAAAGCCCAGTGTCCCACCTGCTTCAACAGTCAGTAACCCTTCCTTCTGTGGTTTTTTGGGGTTTCGTATGATTCTCACTGTAAACAGCGATGATTTCCTTATACAGCATTAAACAAACACTTGCTCATGCGCAAGAGACGCGTATTCCCATTGTGAGCACGTGACGCAAAACTATCGTCTCATACCCTTCATCTGTTTCTTACTTTGACTTTACGTGGAGTCGGCGCAGTAGTTTTTCGCCGGTGGAGAAGCTAGCGGAGCTGGCGGACGGGCCTACTCTGTGTACCTGAGGTGGCACGGTCAGCGTATTTCTTTTGTTTGGGCGTTCAGTCCGAGACTCGCTCCTAGCCTTCCCCTTGAAAATTCCACCGGCCAAAAACCACTGCGCCGACTATACTACGTGATTTCTTTTGTGTGCTGTGAACTATAAATTCTTGTCCTTATGTTTAAGCGGCCTGAGTTTACAAATCCGGATATCAAAGACGAACGTTGAACAGCGCGGATTTTTAACGAGTAGCCTGCAGTGGTTTATTTAATCAAACATATAAATACCCTTTAATTTCAAGCCAAACATGTGCAAATTCACGTAAATCCAATGTTTCATTCGTAAATCAATATACATTTTTAGGTGTTATTTACGCTGTATTCTGGATAAATAACAACTTATGAGCCTGTTACGTCTGTCGCGCCTTTCAGCCGAGATCGTATTGAAAGTTTACGCTGAAACAAGTGTATGTGGGAGGATAATATTAAAACGAATCTTAAGAAAACAGGAAGTGAGAGAGGTGATTGGTGAGACAATGCAGGTGTTCCGTCTGTGAGTAGACAAGTAGGCAGTACTCTATAATAATGAACACGCCTACAACAGTGGCCATCTAAACGTAACCAATTCTTTTTGCGTACGTATAATCAAAGTAATTTATCTTTTACAACGTTTTCAGGGTCAGGGCAGATTCTTGTATCCGTCCACAGTAAAAATGCAGTCTTTAAACTTGGCGAAGAATAAGATAAATTACTATAAAATATGTCACGAGAGGTGGAGGGTAGAAAATATGATATTCGAGATAGACTTTAAGTCACTGACAGACAAGTTTTTCATTAGTCGCCCCACCCAACACAAAAGCTTTCGAACGTCGAGGCAGAATGTCTTATTTGGGACGTTCCGTGTTCGAATCTCGGCCCGGTGACAGTCCACCCTGACTGAGATTTCTTTTCGTGATTTTCCTCAGTTCCTCCAGGCAAGCGCAACGATAATACATTAAATTAGGTCACGACCACTTCCTTCAACATCTGAAAATTATTTATTAATAACCCTATCATCAAACGCTATACAGTATGAGCTGCTCTCAGCGTCGTTTAATAAACAACAGATAGATAGTTATGGACAGTGCAGTGAAGATAAAATTTAAATTCTTCATTCCCGGAAATTATCCCATTTTTAATTTTCCTTATTCTTACACACAAAATAATATTACAACACATTCACGTTTTATTAATTCTGTAAGAACACGAATTTAGTGAAAACATCTTAAAGGAAATGATCGCTTGGGAGAGGCATGGAGGGGAGGATAACATTAAGATACATCTTAGATAAATATTATGTGAGGATGTGGACAGAATACACGTGACTCAGGAAAGTATCCAATTATAGGATTTTGTGAACGCGATAATGAACCTTCCAGAGGCGAGATATGTCTTAAATATCTTAGCGACTATCAGCTTATGAACCGAGACAGTGCACCATGGAATCTTTTTGTTCACTGAACCAATATTAAGATGTTAATGGTGAGGCTGCAGCTCACATCTTGTAATTTCTAAAGAGTTTTTTTTTAAAAATCGATTATCCTTTTTTATTCCATAGTCACGAATGGTTTATAAACTGAGTGGCACTTTGTTGGACAAGCTAATTGGCGATCAACACTGACATTTATTACGAACAAAAACATACGCACTTAACTTAAAATGGGATCTGTTAGCGTAATTTAAAACACGCTTCTTTTCTAACGAGAGTCTGGTGTTAGTCTTCTGGGTGCTAAGGTTTTATAGCCCTGAAGATGGAGGCGTTATTTACCTCCGAAACGTTGGTACCTACCTATAGGTCCACGCGGCGTTACAACCCAGAATACAAATAAACTGATCTAATTAGATTATTACTGTTTTTTTTTAAAAATTTCTTCACGGTTGTCAGCATATTGTTATATATTAACACCTTATTTTCAGTATATATTTATTTATTATTTCAGTCTATACACAAACTTAATTTTTATAATGTTGTTGTTAAAATTAACATTAAAATTTAGCGCTTTTCATCGTTATTACGATGTTACAATTTCAGCGCTTATTATTTTACGACATGTTTCGATGCTATTGCATCATCCTCAGGTTTTTATTGTTATTTTCATCTTTAAAACTAATATATATTTATTAATGCAACCATTTATTGTTTTTTATTGTATTATTTGTTCTATATGCGACTTTTATATTATTATTTTTGAATATTTTTATATATATTTAGTGAAGGTGGCCCATTTGTTTTGGATATTTTCGTTTTCAATGTTATTTTCGTTTCCATTTTTTATCTTGTTTTGGGGTTTTAGTTCATAATTATTATATCCGTTTTCTATTAGAATTTGTTTTATTATATTACATTCGATTTGTTTGTTTTTTGTGGTTATGGGGTATGTATTTTTTCTGTTTATTAAATAATTGATGGCCATTATTTTATGTTCGTTGGGGTGGCATGAAGATGCATGAATTATTGTACTTGTGTTAGTGGGTTTCCTGTATATTTTGAATTCAAAATTGTTAATGTTTCTTGTTATGGTTAAATATAAATAATTTAGTTTGTTGTTTTGTTCTGTTTCTAAAGTAAATTGTATAAAAAAATAAAAAATAAATATATACTGAATTTTATCACAAACATGACACATCTAAACTACAAATTCAAAAAAAAACCCTTATTTTCAATTGCGAATGCGTGAAACTACGTTACGTTTCAAACGTGCTTAAGATGAGAAATTTAAACTGCGTGCGGGCATATTTACTGAAGAAAGTTCACTTGTCTTTCCTCGTTAGGCGTCCTTGACGCTCTAGCGTGAGCGAAGAACATGTTTGTCCGTCTGGAGACTACGCGAACTGCGTGACCCCGAAGTCACTGTCTCGCTGGCGATAATTATCTGTGATCCGAGGTTATCACAGCTCAAAAATGTGGACTGTTTTCTTCTGAGTTATGTCAGCGTATAGCCTAGTACGCGATTACCAACGTTTCGGTGGAATATTTTACTTCCATCTTCAGGGCGGAAGTTGGACGACAGCTATGTTTCCATGTCAAAACTTTGAGCAGTAGTCTTGCTATTTGTAATGCCAGTATAAGTGGCTTCGTGCCCAGTTACGGTAAGATTTCTCTACGTATAGTCTGGTTTTTATCTCATCATGCATTTCCCTTATACAAAACAATTTGAAAGATGCAATGCAATATTTAATTTGGACTCTGACCTGTGCGAAAGCTTCTATTCAAAACGTTAAGTTGATTAAACAAATCGCATCATATATAATATGCAATAATTATTACTTCAGAAAAATATACCCTTTCAGTATAGATAAATCAAAGATGTAAATACTTGATTATATACGATGAACCCCCATATTTAACCATATTTGAAACCGGTGTTGTACTGTATATGAGATTCAAACATTGTACATCCCCCACGCCCAATGTTAAATTACTGACTCTGGGGTCTCTCTGGAGGTTGTCGATTCAAAGTGATATTGCGTCTTATCTCCGACACTGCAAAGCCATAAATTTCTTATGCTAATTTGACTGCGTGGTAAACAAACCGTGAACATGGGGCCGTATTCTTTACTGTCGAAATTTAAATATGCAGTACAGAAATGTCGACACTTGAATATAAATAAATACCTAGCGAATATTTCATTGTCTACAACATTAATATACTCAACTCATCTTTAAAAAAACAGAGGGTAATATACAGAATATCCAAGAAAGATGTACACGTAATATTAACCCTGTGAAAACATCGAAAAGGGAAACTTTGTGTGTGTCTTATATAATTGAACAAGATCAGGAGGATTTTTGGAAAAAAATGGTTTAAATTTCATTTGAAAATATAAAATAAAATGTAATTGTCATCTTTGGTGAAATGTTTAATTATGAACTACAGAAAACTTTAATTTACTGATGCCAGTAAATTGGCATCTCCGTTCTGGTGTACGCAAAGTCTTTGGTGTAATTCGACGAGATATTTCATCTATGCTTTTAACCCTTAGATGCACCATTCTTAAAAATATAATATATATTTTTAGTAGCATATACACACAGAAGAAGGCAATGGCAAACCACTTCTGGATCATCTGCCAAGAACGTATATGAACAGGTCCCAGTCCGAGAAAAGGATGGAAGGATCCTGTTCATATGGACCTGTCATCAGACAGAACACTAAATAATAAGATGAGGTGGTCTAGCGATTAGAACGCTGGCCTTGTAATCCTGGGGGTCCCGGGTTCGATTCCCGGCGGTGCCCGAATTTATAACTTGTGTTGGGCAAGGCCGTGGTCTAGGCAACACGGAGTTTTCCTCCGGGGGCTTCCCCGGTTTCTCCGTGGCATCCCAACAATTACTCCATTCACACACAGAAGAAGGCAATGGCAAACCACTTCTGGATCACCTGCCAAGAACGTATATGAACAGGTCCCAGTCCGAGAAAAGGATCGAAGGATCCTGTTCATATGGACCTTTCGTCTGACAGAACACTAAATAATAATAATAATAATTTAATAGGAAATAAAAGACAATTTTTGGGGGGCTTCTACGTGGTTTTAAAAACATTTTCTACCTTGCCAGAGAAGAAAACATGGCGTGTGAGTTTTGTTCCGAGACGTTTTTAAACTGTTAGCAGCATAAGACCTGTAAAGTGTCCTCTCATACAAGTTCTAGTCGTTCTACATCTGTATACGTAACTTTATGAAGCAAGCTCATATTAAAAATCTAATTTCTACCTCAAAAAACGTGTCTCCTTTACAGAGATAAGATTGTTAATGGTGTTTACTAAAACATAACTGTTTATTCAGCGGATGATAAGAAACCCACAAATAGGCCTAGATTGGAGAACATCTCAGCCTGATACGAACTACTTCATTGCTATTTGTTTAAATCTTGTCAGTCTAATAACAATAAAATTCCTATCAAATATTAAAATATTACCATAATTAAAATTTAAATATTTAAAATATATTAAAATGATGTTCTCTATCGAAATGTTCAATTTACATTAGAACATAACTTTTTTACACGACATGTTTCAGTTCTAAAAGAACCATCTTCAGGTGTATAAAATTATATAAACTTAAA
>NW_019060376.1:521131-565535 GCF_000696155.1 Zootermopsis nevadensis | reverse complement strand
GAATTTTATTGTGATTAGACTGACAAGATTTAAACAAATATATATTTATCACAATATGACGCAACTTTATCATCTTACTTCATTGCTTATAATTGTCAATAACCAACTGTAATGGAGATCTTGGAACGGTATTAACTGTAAAATATAACACAACATTGCGTCTATATAAAATCTAGCCCCTCCCAATTTTTTTTTAGAAATTCTATATGACGTATTGTTTGTAAGACAACTATTACAAACATGGCGACGGCGCGAAATCATTACGTCACGCCCGATACAAATGGTAGCCAGCACGGACGAAACCAATGTTCAAGATGTTCTCGAAAATAAAATATTACTTCCACAGCTCGCAATGCGTCGTCAAACACGCTAGGACACGCTCTAAATTGTAATTCGCTGCATAATTATAAATAATGATGGTCTAATGTAAATCGAATATTTCGATAAAGAACATCATTTAATATTTTAAATATTTTAAATGTTAATTATTGTAATATTTTAATATTTAATAAGAATTTATTGTGATTAGACGGACAAGATTTAAACAATATTATATTTAGTTTATTACTTAAATAAATATTTCGTGACAATAATTGTTGAATCAAATTCTATGCTTCGCGGCCTTAATTTATAAGGTTAACCGAACACTGTGTCATTAAGGGTCTGATAGATTTTCATAAATTAATGTAAAGAGTGACTGATAACATTTCCTGCTAAGTGATTGCAAGGTCACTTATCCGCACCCTTGCCTTTCGCGGTACTACTCAGGGTTGTAGGTGCCATGGCAACTCACCTTCCGGTTTAAATGTTCTTAAGTAAG
Source organism: Zootermopsis nevadensis (assembly GCF_000696155.1). The sequence continues at coordinate 564,715 of NW_019060376.1, read as the reverse complement.
GTCAGCTTCCTTTTATGCACTGAACAATGAAGTGGAGGCCACAGGAGGTTCTTGTCGGTCTTGAGTCTGAGGTCACGAGTTCGAATGCTGGGATATTTCATGGACAAATATATTCTATGTAAGACTTGAGGTTCTCACAGCGGTGAGTATGAAGATTTCTGTCTTCTGGGTTGTTGCGCTGTGTAGTCTGGTCGATATTAACCAACGTTTCAGAGGTCATACTGCCTCCATCATCAGGGTGATGAAGATTTCTGTCTTCTGGGTTGTTGCGCTGTGTAGTCTGGTCGATGTTAACCAACGTTTCAAAGGTCATACTGCCTCCGTCATCAGGGTGACTACTCAGCGCAACAACCCAGAAGACGGAAATCTTCATCTTCTAAATTCTTATTAACCAAAATCTCTATTTCGCTAGGGACTATGTACGAATTTAAACCATACTCAACCATATTTTCCTTAGATTTATTTTAATATCATCCTCCCAACAACGGCTACGTCTTTCGAGTGGTCATTTCCCTCCAGGATTTACATACAGAAATTTGTACAAATATCTCATCTCTCCCACGCGAGCTACATGACCCGCCCACTTCATTATCTTTGATTTAATGATCCTAACGATGTTTGGTGAAGGGCACAGCCCACCTGTCACTTCGTCCCAAATATTATCTCAGCGTCCTGTCCTCAAATATCTTCAATTTGCGTTTTTTACTTAATGTAAGAGACCAATTTCTTTTCACCCATACAAAATAACGGGTAGAATTATCAGTTTTAATGTATGAAATAGTAGACGGGATGAAATTTTCTGGCTTACAAATTCTTGTGATGAGATATGAAGACGTATTTTGATTTTACATCACATCCTGGACCAATTTCGCTTCTAAGAGAGTCACTGTTTTTTTTTTTTTACTTAAAATCGGCGTTCATATTTGCGCCCAGCAAATTAGCTTCTTCAGCACGAACCGCGGGTTCAGATGTCCCTTTCAATTCCAATTCCAATTCCCCCCTCTTGGGCCTAATTAATATAGCAATGGCGTCCTGAACAGAAAATGCACAAATTTATAGTTTCGCGGGATTTCAAATTGAGTTGCCTTTCTTGAAACTTGTAAATAACTGATGCATATTCCCACGTTGTTTCCAATTTATCTACAAGTACTTTACGGATGAAGAACATCTCATCAGTAAATGAATATTTACGACTCAAAATTCCACTTCGATGATCCCTAAAAAATTTCATTTACGTATGGAATTTGGCTTGAGAGAACAATTTTCGTAAAATAATTTTGTTTGTCGTTAATAATAGATATATTCTCCGGTAATTGACAGTTGTTTCATATTGCAAATAGAATTAATAATAATAATAATAAAGGAAACATTGTCCTTGGTACTTGTAGAACACTACGCCATGAAGACGTAGAGGGCATGGAGGTATAGCTCCACTGTTTCATGCCCTCGATTCTAGATAGAGGTGAGTCGCCAGCTTCACGCCAAGGTCGCTTTACCCCCAGGGAAAGGACCCCTGTACCCACTGGCTAGAAAACTGGGCCCGAATATCACTTTGGACCCACTGGCGAGAACAGTAATAATGTTTCTTTATTTATGACAAATTTAAATTGTAAATTTCATAATGGGATTAGAAAGGCGTGTCCAGTGTGTGTTTGTTCGGGATGTTAAAATAAGCGACATAGGGTGTTTAAGAAGCGACACGCCTTATGCAGAATACCAGTCGCCTTTAGGAAACAACTTTTCGAAGCCAGGGGCACTTCTCTGACTTCGAGGTCGCTCACAATTGCGCTCGTGACCTGTAAATGGAGAATGAACGCGTCACAAATCTAAACTTCTGTATCAGCTGATCTTTATTTTGTAAGTCAAGTTGAAGGCTGTCCGAACCATCGAAATAACGCACCGACAATAGAAAGACGTCAGAATTTGGTTTGTTGTTGCTGTCTTGTCTCATCAGATAAATATTTAAATTTTGTATACCGACATCATATTCAAAATTTTGAGTTTCTACTTGTGCAATCTCCATACAGAAACCTTTGCGAAAAAAAATTCCCTATTGCAGCCTCGATAAGAGCATTTCTAGGCCAGTCCCAACATACGAATGCCGGAAAGGAAAAAGTTCAATACCGGAACCTTTCAATTCCTTGTCGACCTGCCAATGTCATTCCATGTTCTAACAATCCAGTGCAGGACTGGACGGATAGCATTCCTGATACGTATTCGGGAGGTCCTGGAGGGTATCCCGATTGTTTCGTGGTTTTCCTCAGTCCTTAGGCTGCAACCGCTTCCTTCCACATTCATTGCAAGCCATCGTTCATTGGTCATTCCATACAATGATCGTCGTCGAGTAAGATTTGTGGTTCTCCAAACGGCGAAAGTCTTGTGGGATGCTGCAACGTGGTCTCATGGATACTGACCGAAGTTTCTGACTTGCTTTCTGCCTCCATCATCAGGGATGTGATGATGGACGCAGATCAACTACGAGACTAAACAGCGAAACATCTCAGGTGACAGTCATCTTCAGTATCTATGGAATTTATTTATTTATTAAGTGTTCTGTCTGACGACAGGTCCATATGAACAGGATCCTTCCATCCTTTTCTCGGACTGGGACCTGTTCATATACGTTCTTGGCAGATGATCCAGAAGTGGTTTGCCATTGCCTTCTTCTGTGTGTGAATGGAGTAATTGTTGGGATGCCACGGAGGAAAACTCCGTGTTGCCTAGACCACGGCCTTGCCCAACACAAGTTATAAATTCGGGCACCGCCGGGAATCGAACCCGAGACCCCAGGATTACAAGGCACCTACTGCATAATCATAACTACTTTCGTTATTGTTCGAAACGCCCAGGATTACAAGGCACCTACTGCATATTGTTCGAAACGCGATAGACGAAGAGCCAGCGTCTACTGGCCGATAAACGTGAATCTTTGTAGCAAGGACTGGTTGTTCATGTGGGTGGACCTCCATAGTTCCAGGAATACGAAGCCCTTCCGAACATATGATTGTATTCGTAAATACAGACAGGAGTTTGTTTGTCTTCATTTCCTGATAGCCAAGAATTTTCGTGTGGACAAAACGCCGCCAACTTCATGTTGATTCTGTGGGGGGGAAAGTTCTTGTCTTTCTAATTAGAAGTATCATCGTAACAGACAAAATATTATTCAAAACGATACAAGTAGAAGCTGGAGGTGGCGATGTTGACTGAAGGAAACCTTAGAACGATAAATTACTTCTTTGTACACATAACAAAATAAGCTTTTTTTTTCTGGAGTGGCCAGACTTCTGTTACGTGGAATTTGTGGTGGACAAAGGACAGGAGGAAGACTGGTCTTAGAGTTCTCTCGTACACTTAGCGGCATTTTCTCCGGTGGTCAGTTCGCGCTTATCAGCACAGACGTGTCCTTTTCGTGTTTTTGAAACTGGAAATATATTTACGAGAGTCTAATTTTGAACTCTTTGAGGACATTTCGAAGAGAGTAAAGGCGATTTGGTAGGAATCTCGTCACACTGTTTTCGGTGACGTATTCGTGTGACGTCAGAAGGAGAGTTATCGGGGGAAACAAACGAATTTGTTCAGGATCAGAGACAATTTTTCACGACCCACCCGTCAGCTTAATTATTATACCTTTTATAAAAGACAGAAATTCAGTTGTACAGTGCGTCGTAATGTTCTACAATCATCACGAGGTTTCAATCTGCATTAGCAAACACACGATTATCATTCTTGGTACTAACATCACTCAATCAGGCAGAAGGACCTAGACACGTATTGTTGATCTACATTTTTATAAGCTGCTTTGTTACACTTCACGAAAAAAATGCATTTTAAGCATTAATCTAGGTTTCTGCCGTCATTTTTTACGGTTAATTTTCTAGGTGTTGTAGAATAATCCACTATAAAAATTCGTGATTTGTAGTCTATCAAAAATGACGTCAAAAAACAATGTTACGTTATTTGTTTACTCGGCAAAGCGTTTTAACCCCCCATTCGGGGGGTTGGTTTAGTTTCTTACTCAAGATTTTAAAACGCAATCAAAACCCCTCCGAAGAGGGGGTTGGTCAGGTGTTTTAACCCCCCCATTCGGGGGGTTGGTTTAGTTTCTTACTCAAGATTTTAAAACGCAATCAACCCCCTCGGGAAGGGGGGTTGGTCAAGTGTTTTAACTCCCCATTGGGGGGGTTGGTTGCGTTTTAAAAATTTGACCAAACCCCCCGAGGAGCTGCGAAAAGAGCGCTCTGCTCTAGTTATTTAAAAATTCGACTAGAAAGTACTTTCGACGTTTCTACTCAAAATAAAAAAATTAATAAAGCTATTTATAAACTCTACATCGTTCGGTTAGCAAATAAAGAGCAGTTTTACTCTTTTGAAAGAAGAATTATGTGCATCACTGCTTTTCATGCCGAATGCTAATAGACTTTTATTGCCTACACTGCGTGCCTCTAACTCCACCGGACGAACTAGCATCATGAACTTCCCTAGCAAATTCTGTATTTGACAGGACAGGTTTTTTTTTTACATTTCTAAAAGCGGACAACTCCTTAAGCACACAGGTTAACCGTGAATGGGAACTGTGTGGCTGTATTCCACGTGTTTCAGTCAGTCAGTCGCCACAGAAATATATTCCGCGGCTTCAAAGTCGGATTCAAGCCGAATGTTTGCTGATAGCATAACGGATCATTGTACCGATTTATAAATTTCGGTTCTGAAAGTTAAATGAAGTGTGGAACCTTCCAAATGAACGTCACATTAACCAAATTAGAATAAACCAACTACAAGAAGCAAGACGTTTCTTGGGGGAAAAAAAAAAACACATTTGGCTTTTGATGAAACCCCAAAGTTTATTATTCACGTTAACAAGAGCATGTCAGTCCAGTTCATTCCCTCATATCCTATTCCGTTTAGATCAGTTTTAATATTATCCCCCACATCTACGTCTAGGTTAATCAAGTGCATTGCTTTCACGTTTCACGACTAAAAAAAAAATCCTCCTCGTGCTACACGCTCTGCCCATCTCTCTGTCCTTGATTTTATATCTTTAATAACACATGATGAATAGCAGAAACTGTGGAGATCCTCTTTTCTTTGTAATTTTCTTAAGCCTTAACTTACTTTCTCCTTCTTAGGTCCAAATATTCTACTCAGCATTTTTGTTCTCAGACACCCTCAACTAACTAACTAACTAGATGGCTTAGCGAACCCGAAGGTTCATCATCGAATTAACCAAAGCCCTCCACCGGACCCTGTCCTGGGCCAACAAAATCCAGTCTCCTTCAGCTCCTATCTCCCATAGATCCCGCCTGACATTATCCTCCCATCTACGTCTAGGTCTCCCCAGCGGTCTCTTCCCCTCAGGCTTCCCAAATAGTGGACCCAACCAACCAGATGGCTTACGGAAGTCGAAGGTTCATCACCGAACTAACCAAAGCCCTCCACCGGACCCTGTCCTGGGCCAACAAAATCCAGTCTCCTTCAACTCCTATCTCCCATAGATCCCGCCTGACATTATCCTCCCATCTACGTCTAGGTCACCCCAGAGGTCTCTTCCCCTCAGGCTTCAAGACCAATACCCGGTGCACACCTCTTGCCCCATCCATGCGCGCTACATGCCCAGCCCATCTCATTCTTCCCGACTCCAGTGCCATTGCCAGCATCCACAGAGATCGTTTTTGGAAACTCTGAACTGATCTTGTAAGTGAGACTCGTTGACTATTGAGTGGACGGACGTGTGTTGTAGCTTCGGGCGCAGAAGAGAGACAGGGCGAGGGGATTGACAAGAAATGAACGGGGTTCCTCTTCCGCTGCCATCGCGGGAAGAGAAGTGAATGACAGCTCCTTACAGGTCACGACAGGTGGGCAATGCATTTCTTATCACTTCACCGGCTATTAAACATTTGCTTTGAAAGAAAACCTCACGCACGCTCGTCGACTGAAATACCAACTCTCTTATTAATATCCATCGAACTTTACAGACTTAAGTTCCAGAACCAGCAATTTTACACTCAAAATATTAATGTAACTGGTCCATTAACAGTGTCTTGAGGCAGAATCTGTTAACTTGACGGAAAATTTCAGGTTTAATTTTCATTATGCATGTCTACACTTTACTTTGGTGTCAAAATTTACATTCACATTAAACATATTATATTGATCACAAGCGAAGATATAATTATTCAAAATTTGAAGTAAATTTATATTTGCCAGACACGTTATGCGCGAACTATGAAATTAATATCTAAGAAGACATTCGATTTCAACATAATTATATTAATGCTCTGAGCAGTTTTGCTGTTTATTATTATTATTATTATTATTATTAGTGTTCTGTCTGAGGACAGGTCCATATGAACAGGATCCTTCCATCCTTTTCTCGGACTGGGACCTGTTCATATACGTTTTTGGCAGATGATCCAGAAGTGGTTTTCCATTGCCTTCTTCTGTGTGTGGATGGAGTAATTGTTGGGATGCCACGGAGAAACCGGGGAAGCCCCCGTAGGAAAACTCCGTGTTGCCTAGACCACGGCCTTGCCCAACACAAGTTATAAATTCGGGCACCGCCGGGAATCGAACCCGAGACCCCAGGATTACAAGGCCAGCGTTCTGACCGCTAGACCGCTGGTCTTGTAATTAGTTAAAAATATTTCGGAGGAACATACTGTCTCGATGTTCAAGGATGACTGAAAAAACGTAATCCGTATGCCTTATTTCGACTTTTGAAGGCTCGAACCCCAAGTAATTTTCATTTTAACAAAAGACTTTGGTCTTATAATGTGGTCTTAATGTCTTGCTTAAGTAATTTTAATCAAGACAAATACGTACTGTGGTTGTACCTACTGATAAACTAACCGATAAATTCGGTAAAGTATTTATTTCAAGCAGTGTTTGTCTTGTAGCTTCATCTCCAAAGATAATTCTCTACTCTGCGTCGTCCAGCTGGGCAGGTTGCGTTCAAACCCGCAGGCGTCATCGCCGAAAACCTCACAGATGCGGAAACATCGCTTTTAAGGTTAGTAAAAATGAAAGTTTCGCCTTAAGTCAGTTACAGTGTCGCACTGACGCTGAGTAAAATCACTTTCCCGTCGCCTTGAAACAGGTCAGATAGAATTTACAGGTTCAAACCTCACTTCTTAATTTTTGGTCGAGATTTCAGGATTTCGCGGTAATAAAAATTTGTGGATTTTTGTCGTGAGTGTCGTAACGCGGTTTTTCGAAAATACTCTCAGAAATAAAATCCCAAAAATCACCCCCATGTGTCTGCTCCTTCTTCAGTCGACATAGGGTTTCGGTCAGAAAACCTGAAGGAAAAGTTTACATAGAAGACCAAAACGTAGATGGCAGATAATATTAAAAAGGATCATAAATAGTATAAAAAGAACGTGGATTGCATTCATCTGGCTCATGTAGACACAATAAGGGATATTGCGGTTCCATAAATGGCGTTAAAATTTTGACTAGCTGAGCAACTATTAGCGTTTCAAAAAGGATTCCTGGCGGTACCGTACAAATGTAGGCTGGCGTTTCGAACGTCCTTACTGCATTCGTCTTCAAGGCGTACTGATTCCCCAATTTTTTAATATTTTTGGCTATCGGTCGACGAATCGGACACAAAATTTCCCACAAACCAGTTCGACCTACGTTGTAAATATCAGCAGTGGTCTTTGGATAGTCGCGTCAACTTGAAGATGGATACAGTATCTCCGAAACGTCGGGCAATGCAGGGTACATTTACACTGTCACCAGTCAGAAACAGAATCAACGTTAACAGTGAACCTCTGTGAAATTCTAAAATCTTCGGTTAATTTATACAATAAAATATATGTATATATTATTTAAATCTTGTCCGTCTAATCACAATAAAGTCTTATTAAATATTAAAATATTACAATAATTAACATTTAAAATATTAAATGATGTTCTTTATCGAAATATTCGATTTACATTAGACCATCATTTTTTATGTTTCAGTTCCTAAAAACACTATCTTCAGGTGTATATAATTATATAAAGATTCAAATCAATAATAACTTAAATACAATTTCTTAAATATATTATTTTAGTGTACATTTTTATCAGATGTTTATCAGATATCAAACGATGTTCTTATGATCAAAATCCAGCTCCACATTAGACCATCATTTTTTATGTTTCAGTTCCTAAAAACACTATCTTCAGGTGTATATAATTATATAAAGATTCAAATCAATAATAACTTAAATACAATTTCTTAAATATATTATTTTAGTGTACATTTTTATCAGATGTTTATCAGATATCAAACGATGTTCTTATGATCAAAATCCAGCTCCGATGTCATGAGGTTTGAAGTTAAAGGCCGAAGGATGAGTATAAAGGACGATTTTTGGAGGGCGAAGACATAAGTGGGAGACTTCGAAACAGTAGATTATCTTCTAATTCGTTAGAGATGCAAATCAACTAAGTCTATGGACCGGAGTGTTTGAGAAGCTAACAGTACTCTCAGCTAGTCGAGAAATCTCTTGCCTTTTTTTTGGGATCCTAAGGCCCGTTTCACACATACACGGCGACCGTCCAAACGCCTCCGTTTACACGGTTAAAGGTCGAAGATTATACGAGAGCTTTCACACGCACCGGTGCCGTCTATACGGTAACGGTCTACCGTGAAGTCGCCGTGTCTTCCCACTACAAAACCCGGCGCCGTGACCGTTCTAACGGCGCACCACTTGGTAGTCGGGTGAACAGTTGAATGGCTTCCTTCACACGTGCCGTGTGTAATGCCCGGTTCCGTGACTTAAGTACCAACCTTGTGAAGTAATAATCAGTGAATGTGAATTTATTAAACTTTCTACAATGAAATGAATTATGAATTGTTCTACAATTAAATATAGGTATAGTAATAAAAATATGATTAACGTTCATGAAATTAAATATTTGAAAGCTGCCATTTCAGAGAGCCAACAGGTGTTAAGAAGTAGCCAGCTAAAAGATTTCTTACACTCTTTGCCGATATTCCTCCGCGCACTACTTCTTCACCACGTATTTTATCAAGTCCTGTGATTGTCAATGTATCCTCTGCCTCGTAGCGGTCTCTCTCCCGAACAAAGTTGTATAAAACAACACAAGCCTTGACAATGTCTACAGCAAAATCAGATCCTCCATTTATTACTTAATATTCCAAACGAGCGTTCTATGTACCTTCGGGCTCTAGAGAGACGATAACTGAGAACTTTTTGTTTTACTGTCAAGTTATGTTGGCAACAAACAACAGAATAACCGGCTCCGTGTATGATCGGTTGTGTGTGTGAAGTTTTCACCATTCCGTGTAAACGGTGCCGTTTGGACGGTCGCCGTATATTTGTGTGTGAAGTTTTCACCGTTCCGTGTAAACGGTGCCGTTTGGACGGTCAACGTATATGTGTGAAACGAGCCTAAAGTCTTTTACGTGTTCGCATGGGGTCGACACCGCCCATCCCATCCCATCAGCATTGATTTGGTCACCCCAATATTCGGTGAAGTTTAAGGGATGCAAATTTTTCTCACTGACTGGATGAATTCTTTGTGTCGGGCAGGAGAAGCGACCTTGCGATCCCAAGAGGAGACGCTGTCAGAAACGAAGAAGGCAGAAACGGGGGAGAAACAGGTCTTTCCGGGTGGTCCGAATGTCAGAAGTCGGAGGAGGTCACGGCAGACGCCGGCAGCCATTGTCACCAGCGAATCACCACAGATACGAGCTTGAACGATCAGGGCGGAGATCTGATGATTTCCGACCTAGAGGACTGTACAGCAACATTTGGTTCGGGAGGTGGGGCAGGTGGTCTGCATGCTCAATCTCGTGCACTACCCAGAGATACAGGTTCGTGTGTTACTTAAAGCGAGACGATCGGCGCATTTGCTGAATCGGGAGTTCCAGACACTGGAACAAAAGTGGTCCTACCTCCTAGGAGCTGAGGGCTTCTGGCCAAGAAATCTGCCGCATTTTATGGAACCCGAAAGTCCATTATCTTCTTCGCAGAATAACATCTCCGGTCGCTATCTTGACGAATTCAGTACACACACGTTTACGCCTACAATATGTTTTAATGTCCACTTTAATACGTACGTCTTCTGAGTGGTCTCCTCCCTGCAGGTTTTTTTAAGATTAAAATTTTGTACACATTTCCCGTTTCCCCCATCCTTGCTGAACCCCCCAAAATGTGTCATCTTTCAATATTTGATCAAGCTAATATTTGGCGAAGAATACAAATTATAAAGCTCCTAATAATACGCTTTTCTGCAGTCTTCTGTTATTATCTTTTCCTCTGATCTCTCCTTAAAGTGATATAAGAACTCTCGCATCCACTTCAAAGAACATGGACAATTTTATAATCTTATTTAACAATTGAATAAAAATTTTCTTGGATATTATCCATCGTCTAGTAAATATAAAACGTAAAACGACGTTTCGGAGATGGGACTCTATCTGCGTCTTCAGGTTCCTACACAGTTGGGCCCTCTAGATAGAGCTAATCTCTATCTCCGTCGAATAAAAATTTTCTTGGATATTATCCATCGTCTAGTAAATATAAAACGTAAAACGACGTTTCGGAGATGGGACTCTATCTGCGTCTTCAGGTTCCTACACAGTTGGGCCCTCTAGATAGAGCTAATCTCTATCTCCGTCGAATAAAAATTTTCTTGGATATTATCCATCGTCTAGTAAATATAAAACGTAAAACGACGTTTCGGAGATGGGACTCTATCTGCGTCTTCAGGTTCCTACACAGTTGGGCCCTCTAGATAGAGCTAATCTCTATCTCCGTCGAATAAAAATTTTCTTGGATATTATCCATCGTCTAGTAAATATAAAACGTAAAACGACGTTTCGGAGATGGGACTCTATCTGCGTCTTCAGGTTCCTACACAGTTGGGCCCTCTAGATAGAGCTAATCTCTATCTCCGTCGAATAAAAATTTTCTTGGATATTATCCATCGTCTAGTAAATATAAAACGTAAAACGACGTTTCGGAGATGGGACTCTATCTGCGTCTTCAGGTTCCTACACAGTTGGGCCCTCTAGATAGAGCTAATCTCTATCTCCGTCGAATAAAAATTTTCTTGGATATTATCCATCGTCTAGTAAATATAAAACGTAAAACGACGTTTCGGAGATGGGACTCTATCTGCGTCTTCAGGTTCCTACACAGTTGGGCCCTCTAGATAGAGCTAATCTCTATCTCCGTCGAATAAAAATTTTCTTGGATATTATCCATCGTCTAGTAAATATAAAACGTAAAACGACGTTTCGGAGATGGGACTCTATCTGCGTCTTCAGGTTCCTACACAGTTGGGCCCTCTAGATAGAGCTAATCTCTATCTCCGTCGAATAAAAATTTTCTTGGATATTATCCATCGTCTAGTAAATATAAAACGTAAAACGACGTTTCGGAGATGGGACTCTATCTGCGTCTTCAGGTTCCTACACAGTTGGGCCCACTAGATAGAGCTAATCCTTATCTCCGAAACATCGTTTTACGTTTTATATTTTCTAGACGATGGATAATATCCAAGGAAATTTTTATTCAATTGACTCTTCACCATCGTCAAGAACTTTTAGATTTGATCTTATTTAAGAACTTTCACGTTTCGAGATAACGGACAACGAATATGCTACAAATTAAATCTGATCTCAAAAAATATTCCCGAATGAAATTTTGATCTCTTTGCGTCTATCTGTAATCTCTACAGTTTCAGAATTTTCGAAGCGTTTTATTAACCACGCTTATAAGGCGTTATCGTACTTCAGTAATTCACCTCTGTCTCGCATTACGCAGGTGGTGCAAACGACCTGCTTTGTGCGGAAACGACTACATGCGAGAAGTGGCTTATTGCTACGTGGAAGGAAGTTTCTGCCAGAGATGGATCTACAGACAGATAGAACAGCAAAATGACGAGGAAAACGAAGGTGAATTCGAGACGTCAATGTACGGGTACAAAACCTAACCCAACCTAACCTAACCTACACAAAATTGACATATGCCTGAGGAAAAACGTCCCTGAAACATCATAACATAACCTAACACTTCCTAAACCTAACCAAACATAACGCAACCTAACGTAACCTAATCCGACCTAAAGTTACCCAACCTAACCTAACCCAACCTAACCTAACCTACACAAAATTGACATATGCCTGAGGAAAAACGTCCCTGAAACATCATAACATAACCTAACACTTCCTAAACCTAACCAAACATAACGCAACCTAACGTAACCTAATCCGACCTAAAGTTACCCAACCTAACCTAACCCAACCTAACCTAACCTACACAAAATTGACATATGCCTGAGGAAAAACGTCCCTGAAACATCATAACATAACCTAACACTTCCTAAACCTAACCAAACATAACGCAACCTAACGTAACCTAATCCGACCTAAAGTTACCCAACCTAACCTAACCCAACCTAACCTAACCTACACAAAATTGACATATGCCTGAGGAAAAACGTCCCTGAAACATCATAACATAACCTAACACTTCCTAAACCTAACCAAACATAACGCAACCTAACGTAACCTAATCCGACCTAAAGTTACCCAACCTAACCTAACCCAACCTAACCTAACCTACACAAAATTGACATATGCCTGAGGAAAAACGTCCCTGAAACATCATAACATAACCTAACACTTCCTAAACCTAACCAAACATAACGCAACCTAACGTAACCTAATCCGACCTAAAGTTACCCAACCTAACCTAACCCAACCTAACCTAACCTACACAAAATTGACATATGCCTGAGGAAAAACGTCCCTGAAACATCATAACATAACCTAACACTTCCTAAACCTAACCAAACATAACGCAACCTAACGTAACCTAATCCGACCTAAAGTTACCCAACCTAACCTAACCCAACCTAACCTAACCTACACAAAATTGACATATGCCTGAGGAAAAACGTCCCTGAAACATCATAACATAACCTAACACTTCCTAAACCTAACCAAACATAACGCAACCTAACGTAACCTAATCCGACCTAAAGTTACCCAACCTAACCTAACCCAACCTAACCTAACCTACACAAAATTGACATATGCCTGAGGAAAAACGTCCCTGAAACATCATAACATAACCTAACACTTCCTAAACCTAACCAAACATAACGCAACCTAACGTAACCTAATCCGACCTAAAGTTACCCAACCTAACCTAACCCAACCTAACCTAACCTACACAAAATTGACATATGCCTGAGGAAAAACGTCCCTGAAACATCATAACATAACCTAACACTTCCTAAACCTAACCAAACATAACGCAACCTAACGTAACCTAATCCGACCTAAAGTTACCCAACCTAACCTAACCCAACCTAACCTAACCTACACAAAATTGACATATGCCTGAGGAAAAACGTCCCTGAAACATCATAACATAACCTAACACTTCCTAAACCTAACCAAACATAACGCAACCTAACGTAACCTAATCCGACCTAAAGTTACCCAACCTAACCTAACCCAACCTAACCTAACCTACACAAAATTGACATATGCCTGAGGAAAAACGTCCCTGAAACATCATAACATAACCTAACACTTCCTAAACCTAACCAAACATAACGCAACCTAACCTAATCCGACCTAAAGTTACCTAACCTAACCTAACCGAAACTAGGCTAACCCAACCAACGCAACCTACCAAACCCAACATAACCACTGGGTTGATATTGTTGTGACCTTAGCATGACCTTGACTTATCCGTGACCTCAACTTGACATGAGTATGGTGATTACAGGTCGTCAGAAAAAATGTTGAGTAATATGACCTTAAAAATATTCAAGGTCTCTATTCCGCAAACCCTTGGGCTGGTATTGTCGTGAACTTGGCATGACCTTTACCTATCCGTGACCTTAAATATACATTAGTATGGTTACTCACGTAACTACAGTTCTGCACAAATAAGCGTAAGGAAAAGATTGATTTGAAATGACCTTGAAAATCTTAAACTCGTTTATTCGGCAAACCCTTGGCCCAATATTGTAGTTACCTTGACATGACTTTGACCTATCCGTGACCTCGACGTGACATGAGTATGACCATTCAGAGACCTACCGTTCGGCAGAAATAAGCATGACAACATAATCACATGGTTAACCAATTTCGAGAAGCTGGTCGAAGGAATTCTCTGATTTGTATGAAATCCTAAGTTCACCTATCCATCGCTCGGGTGACGTTAGAACCGCGTTCTATAGAGTTAATATCCTTTCCGATAAACGTGTCTGGTAAAAAAGAATTATACTTTTTACGCAGGATAATTCCAGAATAATTACTGGCTACTGGTTAGTCGACCAGGGGCAGGGACTTTCCTTTACTGTGAGTGAGTTCGAGGCCGTTTCATTGGGGCTAAAGTAGATGGAGCGTACCTCAGGGCGCACAGATTAATTTTGTAATTATACGGTGTGAAATTGCAGGATGCGTTCTGCGGGGGAACGCTGATCGACCCCCACTGGGTCCTGACAGCCGCCCACTGCGTCAGAAAACGTCTCTACGTCAGGATGGGCGAACACAACCTAGACGAAAATGAAGGCACCGAACTGGAGTTCCGGGTAAGAAAGATTAACCTCCGGCTAGTAGTCTTCAGTCTTGTGACCAAGTTTACAAATGTTGGTTTATTTTCAAACCGTTGGTGGGTTGTTATGAACTCTGGTCGACTCATGAAGGTCGATTTAGTCACGGATATCGAGTAGCGTGAAATTTCGATAACCGTATAAGGGAAAGTACGAAGGAAAAGGCTCACAGAGTATTTTACGGGACCACTTCGTATTTTTTTTTCAAGATGACATGAGAATTACCGTGGAAACCTTAGTTACGTAACTTGTCCAGACCTTAAATTACAAGAGGGGCTTTCTCGAATATGTAACATGAATTTATACGCGACTTATAACGATAAGTTCAGTAAAAACGTCGGCCTACAGACGATTAAATTCCTGATTACGCTAGAAACCTAATATAGACGCTCGCGACTCGCAGGTTGCCGACCCCTGGTATAAACTGAATCACAAAGTGATAATGGCAAAATTTGTGGGGTTTAAAGCGTGTTTTTTTATTTAATGATTTGTAACATCGAAATTGTTTTGGCTAAAACAGACGTTTCGAGAGTTGATCGACTGTCATTACAATGAAAGATTTTTTAATTTTATTTTTTTAAAATTAGTGATAACTTTCGGAATCGAACCCGAATCTCTTTAGGTAGTGAAGTATCTTGGTAACTAGCTCCCGAAACGTCGTGGAATATTAACGTGTGACCCACGGCCTGTAGGTGGAGCGGGCTGTGACGCACCCTGGCTACGACGCCGATACGGTGGACAACGACGTGGCGCTGCTCAGGCTGCCCGCCGAGGTGCGTCCCGACAAATACTGGGGCTTCGCCTGCCTGCCCCGTTACAAACAGGAACTGCCACCCGCACAGCAGCTGTGTACGATCATTGGCTGGGGGAAAAGGCGCAGTGGAGACCCGTTCGGAACGGACGTCCTACACGAAGCGACGGTCGGTACAAATACACGACGAGCTCCAGGATGTCAGTATGAGTCACGGTGCGATGAACACGCGTCTGGAAATACTTCTGTAGAAATCTAAACGCAGTCGAAACACTTCAAGGTCATCCTCGTTAGCACGATACCGAAAATGGTTCGAGTGCGTTCGAACGCTCCAGATAAACTCATATTGACATCCAAAAGCTCCCCCATAATTTACGGCACATAATTTTAGAACACCCTGTATTTCTTAAAGATGTTTTATTTTAAAAATATGATCGAATGTGGCTCTATTTTGGAGTCATATTTTTAATGTGGGCTCGTAGAGGTTCTTCGTAGATGACAGGTCTTATTTACTTGTTGCTTATTTAACGACGCCATCAGAAGCTATTGACTGAGTTGGAAAGGATATCTTTCAGTAATTCCGCTGAATTTGCCTGAGGAAAACTACGAATAACCTATCAGGATAGGTGGTCTCTGTGTCGAGATTTGAAGCTGCGACCTCGTGAAAAGAAAGGACAGCGACTTTAAGGAAAGACGTTTAAGAGGGAAAGATAATATTAAAACGGAGCTTAAAAATTGGAGTGGGACGGGCTGAATTGGGTTCATCTGGCTTTAAATCGTCGTGTGGTGTGGAAAATCTTGAGTAGTTGAATGTTAAATGCTCAAGAAAGATCGAGTTACATGGAATTAGAATAAAATCTACGTATTTAACAACGCTGGTGTCGTATTCCATTGTAATATATTACATCATAATCAGTGGCTGCAAAAATGACATTTAAGAGCAGATTCGACTTTTCAAAATGAAATACGTGAGCAATTGTTTAAAAACCAAAGAATATCTCGATCACGAGTATCGAGCTGATTTAAGATTTTAAGTTATCAAGGCAGTAAACATTTTGATTGTCTGTGTTTTAAAACCGTGTAGTGTTACCAGAGCCAGCGACTGATTACTATAATGAGAGAAACCAATCAAATTCTCGTGCCCACAAGATACATCGTAAACCTTCCACCTACGTCTTGGTCTCCCAAATGCTCTCTTTTTCAAGACGTATTTTATTTATTTAGTGTTCTGTCTGACGACAGGTCCATATGAACAGGATCCTTCCATCCTTTTCTCGGACTGGGACCTGTTCATATACGTTCTTGGCAGATGATCCAGAAGTGGTTTGCCATTGCCTTCTTCTGTGTGTGAATGGAGTAATTGTTGGGATGCCACGGAGGAAAACTCCGTGTTGCCTAGACCACGGCCTTACCCAACACAAGTTATAAATTCGGGCACCGCCGGGAATCGAACCCGAGACCCCAGGATCACAAGGCCAGCGTTCTAACCGCTAGAATCTCGATTTTATAATTTACTTTCTTCAGGGACTTGTGGGATGTAACTGACATTAATTTGGATGCGTTAAGAAAGAAAATTACATTCTCTCCTTACTCCATTTTTACGCCCAAGATCGCCTTTGGCTTAACCTCAAATAGTTCGAGCATCAACGGCGTTTTAGACATTTGTCGAACTTTACGTGTTCAAACAATGACCTTGGTCTCACCAGTTGCAAGATTGTGCTCAGATAAATAATCCCTAGGGTTGCACGTTGTCTAATTCCTGGGAAATTGTGGAAGACAGACAGACAGAAACATGGATGGGTCCTTATAGTGTGACAGATTGACTGTCCTTTGTTTGTGGCAAAAATTTTAGCTTAATAAGATTGATGTGAGTCCAGAATCATTTTTCTTGAAGACGAACGAGTTAGCGCATAAGTAAAGTGTCTGATTCCCATTTGCAAGACACTGGATCGAATCCCTGACAATGCATAACGTTAGACCACGACTTTTCCGTTCCATGACAGTCTCAAGGCATCTTATTGCGTCATTCAATTACACGTAACCTCAATCACTGACGTCACGTCATAAAATAATCAAACAGACGAGGAAATGTCTGAATCTTGAGTATCTCATTTCAAATGCAAACGCCGAACCTAGTAGCAGATGGTAACATCACCCATTCTGATGCCCATATTACCCGTGGGTAGCTAATTTAGCCTAATTTTTAATTCATAAAGAAGTGACCTTGAGAAAGCTTTTCGTATAGATACCAAAATTGTAAGTTGACTAAGCTGAGAGTGTTTGAGAACAAAGTTTCAGTGGAATATCTGGACATTTGAGAGAGTAAACAAGATTAGGGTGGAATATATTTCATCACGAAAAACTTCGTAATTTATAATCTTCACCAAATATTATTTGGGTGGTCAGACAAACGAAGATGACGTCAGAGGGGACACAAGAATTGCTGGAAAACTTGAAGGGAAGAGACAATATTAAAGATTAGATGTGTAAAAGATGATAATATTAACAGGGTGAGAGGTTATAGTGGATTCGTCTGACTCAGGACACGGTTCAGTGACAGGTTGTTGTAAACATGGTAAAACATGGCTGTCTTTTATATTTCATCACGAAAAACTTCGTAATTTATAATCTTCACCAAATATTATTTGGGTGGTCAGACAAACGAAGATGACGTCAGAGGGGACACAAGAATTGCTGGAAAACTTGAAGGGAAGAGACAATATTAAAGATTAGATGTGTAAAAGATGATAATATTAACAGGGTGAGAGGTTATAGTGGATTCGTCTGACTCAGGACACGGTTCAGTGACAGGTTGTTGTAAACATGGTAAAACATGGCTGTCTTTTGGAAGTACCTCTGAAACGTCGGTAAAATTTTACCGGGATTACACACCAGACGACAGCCTTCTTCATATTCATTGCCGTGAATTAGATGTGTAAAAGATGATAATATTAAAAGGGTGAGAGGTTATAGTGGATTCATCTGACTCAGGACACGGTCCAGTGACAGGTTGTTGTAAACATGGCTGTCTTCTGGAAGTACCTCTGAAACGTCGGTAAAATTTTACCGGGATTACACACCACGACACACCAGAAGACAGCATTCTTCATATTAGTTGCCGTGAGAACCTGAAATCTCGCCATGGTAACGGATAATTTGAATTAATTGGCCAGTTAAGAGATCGTCTGGTTCTCAAGTTCCATGGACGCGGTCCGCTGTTGTTGTTTTTCTCTTAAGACACAGATTCGGCGTAATTCTGTGATAATTTATAATCTCCACGATCTGTGTTTGGTTTCAAGGTGCCGATTGTGGCCAGCAACGTTTGCAGACGAGTGTACATGGACTACCACATCACGGAAAACATGTTCTGCGCCGGGTACGAGAAAGGACGCAAGGACTCCTGCGCGGGCGACTCGGGAGGACCGCTCCTGTGCAAAGACGACAGGAACCGCTGGACCATTTTTGGAATAACGAGTTTCGGGGAAGGATGCGGGAAGAGGGGAAAATTCGGCATATACACGAAGTTGCCTAATTACGTGAAGTGGATACACTCTTGGATAAACAAAGTGTGACTCTTTAATGGTTTATAAATTTGAATGTAATAAATGCACGATACTGCCATGAACTATTACACTTAATAAAGATTTTTTTTCTAAATATTTCGTGTTTTCAGTAGATCTTTCGAAACATTTTTAACTTCAATAAAAAAAATCGTCATATCACGCAGACCATATATGACATTACATGGCGGAAAAGATAAATTACGAAACACCTTTCTACGTAATCCTGTTCTCCTCTCTCAGTTAAAAATATTCCCCTCAGAATATTTTCATCACCTTCAAATTACATTCTTCCAGGATTCACATCCATGTAAATCTACAGGCGCACTTACAGTTTGTATTTATTTTAACCTCTGTTTTTTCCATTTAAGAGACTTTAAGTCGAAGGACATCGATCTAAAAAGTTTGGTTTCGACCTCTCGTTCTTCGGGGCAGTGAAATGATCAACGAATATCATATTCTTGTGCAGTTACAATTCGGAAGTTTATTGGTGATGCAACTGGCCACATTTTCACAGACTAAGAATAACATTTCGCTTCTTTTAATTACGCTTTCTATAAATTGTAAGGATTTGAGATCAATTTTATCTGCGTTTATTTCAAAAAGTGCGTAAAATGAAGTCGAAAACTTCACGTGTATTCCTATGACTGAGTTTCATCAATTAAAAACATTTAGATCGGTCACATATAAACACGCATTCACACTCATAATCTCGGCGATATTTTATCAGATATTCAAATTCATTTAAGGCAAAGACAACTTATTTTTAAACACAAAAAGAGAAATTAGTACAGGGATTAACGTAAATACGACTGCGTGTGTTAATTCTATTGTACTAGACTCTGTGGGCACGTTAAGGAACTATCTTACTACACTCTGTGGGCACGTTAAGGAACTATCTTACTACACTCTGTGGGCACGTTAAGGAACTATCTTACTACACTCTGTGGGCACGTTAAGGAACTATCTTACTACACTCTGTGGGCACGTTAAGGAACTATCTTACTACACTCTGTGGGCACGTTAAGGAACTATCTTACTACACTCTGTGGGCACGTTAAGGAACTATCTTACTACACTCTGTGGGTACGTTAAGGAACTATCTTACTACACTCTGTGGGTACGTTAAGGAACTATCTTACTACACTCTGTGGGTACGTTAAGGAACTATCTTACTACACTCTGTGGGTACGTTAAGGAACTATCTTACTACACTCTGTGGGCACGTTAAGGAACAATCTTACTACACTGTGGGCACGTTAAGGAACTATCTTACTACACTCTGTGGGCACGTTAAGGAATTATCTATACGTTCATTTGTTTATCGGAAACTGATTGTTGAGAAAACACCATAAATTCAGAAAGCCTTGACTTTGTGTTGCAAATTGATTAACAAAACGAATGTACAGCGTATGAAATATGTTCAAATGTCTCCTTACGCTGTTTTTTAAAAATAATAGTCTGTTGTACGTGGGCATTACATTGTATACGGGCATTATATGTACAGACATTTTGGTATATAGTTGTCGTAACTAACACGCGAACATTTGTAATATATTTCATGATATGCATATTAATGTACTTAAATAAGAACAAGGTGTGTTTCACATTGTTACATGACTTTGGAACCTCGGTTTTATCCAAATATTATTTCCGACAATTGGTAAACAAGATATACTGTAACACGGAAGCAAATGTTAACACAGAGTATTCGAAAAGTCGAGCTAAGACAAGCATCGAAGCTGATAAACATGAATACGGCTAGGTCCAGAAGATTTTTGGAAATATTCTAAAGGTCACACGCCTTGTTGACCTGTATAAATATTGCATCAAGTCGTGATACCAATCGCTTGCTTACTCTTGGGTCGAAGGTCTGTTAGGTCCATTATCGGACGGCACGTGCTTCTAGCAAGAATAAACAGGTTATTACTACAGCCTTATGCAGCAATTATTCTTATAATAATTATTACTTTACTTGTAATAAATCGCCCATCACCAAAAATCACGCCGATATCGATGGCAATGCGAAAGTTTCATAAAGAATAACTGTTCAAAATTAAATTCTTAGGCTGCTAATCTTACAACGATCAGCGTGCATAATTACTGCTAACTTAACTGCTTCCTATGAATTTGGTAACGTAAGTAAGAGAAAAGACTATTTCATCAGTTGGTAATACTGGAGCACTCCGATAATTCTTACGCCCTCCGCTTTCAGCGTTTCGTCGCGCGCGCCATCTAGTTTTGCACTAGTCAACTCAGTAGAGTATCTAGGTGAGAAAACAGATTTGTATCAGCAATAAATGAACATCAGAATCAAAACAAAAGACTACGTTGGAAAATATCTATACTTTAACATTTTTTTTAAAGAAAAGATTTCATTATACTGTGGGCGGGAAATCATAAGATTAAGATTTATGAATATTTACGAAAACCGATTCGTAAGGACGTCTCCATATATACCAAGTAAAAAAAACGATAATGGGTTACGTCTGAAATCAGATATATTAACACATTGTTTCCGACGAAAAAATATTGAAACACCCTGTACGACAATAGTATTTTACGGGTAACGTTACTTTTAGAGAAGTAGAAAAAATTAAAAGATAGTCTACATAACAGGTTGTAATGCAAAATGTGGAAACAGTCCCAACCCTCTGAAACTTACATATGACGAAGCCAGTAAAATGTATCGTCATTATGGTATAAGGCGATCATAATGTTATGATCCTTTAGATTAAACTGTTTATTCTGCGATAATTGATAACAATGATGTTGCCCGCCGTTCGTTGTATAATAATAAGTTAATAATCAAGACAAAAGAAGTATTAACATTACGCACAATTTACGATGGCGCGGAAAACAAGAAATTTGTAGCCAGTTTATGAAAGCGATTCAAGGTTATACACATAGTCCATGCAAAACATACCAAACCTGTTTCCCCTGTTTCTACAAGAACATTACATTCGGTGAGAAATATCTGTAATAAAAGTTTCTATTGTTCATTAAAACTCTTATTCTACGTTAACCTCAAATTCAATTCAGTCTGAAACAAAACAAGGGTTGACTCTTTGCACGGAAATTTGGTGCATCGTGTGAAATGTGGACAAAATTTAAACTTTAAGAAACACAATTTCGATATTACTTCATTTAATGACAACATTATGATTATTCGTCGTAATATTTCTACCCCTAATTAATTATCTGAACCAGAGATCACGCATCTCAGTACCCCATTTCTCTGTTTTCATTACGAATGATTTGGAAAAGTCTGCAAAATGCAGTAAGTATAACAAAATAAAATTTATAGTATGTATTGGCACATCTCAAAGTTTAAATATTTAACAATTCGATTAGGAGTTTCACAACGTAATATGATTTCACGAAAGACGTACGTATTTATGATTAAATAATTGGCAATGTACTGTAGGCAAGATACGCAGTCACGCATTGCTTGTAGCTGCACGTACATTGTACTGCAGACAGACCACGAAAACATTAACCAAACTAAATAAATATACGTAATGTCTGGTTGCGTACTAAAAACCACCTGGCCCATATAACTAGAGAAGTAACTTACTTCAGGTGCTCTCCAGTCTCGTTCGGACCGAGTTGGCATCGTGGAAACCTGTTTCACTCACTCAGTACACACACTGTTCGAATCCTGGCTGTGGACTGACTTCACTGATCCACGTGGTTCGTGGCTCTTACCTGCCATGGCAGTGATTGGATACTTCCTTAACACTGCACGCAGGCGCCTTATACACTTTCAGATTCATAGTTTTCATTCATCTCAACCCTATTTAATTTAATGCTAAATAAACTCAGCAGTTGATACGTCACCTTCCTTTGCTGTTTTGTGAAGGCCTCGGTTATGCAGGGGTTTTCGTTTCTAGACATAGATCGAACCGGCGCACTGACGGTCCCAATGGATCATTCGCCATTATGCAACTGACGTCACAGAAAACTTGCAGAGTCGATAACTACTCTGCATTGCATTTGGCAGATATCGATTACAAAACTCGACCCGCTTACCATGTCTCTGGCTAGGTTATTTTCTTGTGGTTTTACATGGCTGTTACAAGAAGGTATTGGCAATGCATCGTCCACAAAACGCCCTATAATCTTTCTAATAGCCGGAGACTTTCAAAATCGATCGTGTAAAGGTTAACATGAATTTATATCCTTTCCTCTTCCCGAAAACGAAAACACAGTTGGCCTTGCAAGCATAGTGCAGCTTTTAAATCGATACAGCTGTCCAACAAATATAACCATTTTAATATTTACCATAATCTTTTATAACCTTAAACCACATCCATGTTACATTACGTTAGATTTGTAGTAGTAACACGAAGTTCTGCGTGAACTTCCGAGCACAATGTCTTATTTTATTACAATTTTATTTCATTGAACTTCAAGAAAGAAAATGAGTGCAACATTTATCAAGCATAAATTTAAATTCAAAGTACAGAATTTTGCATCGGAGTGCTACAAGACTCCCATACATTCATATTCATCTACTCACCCCAGTTTGAAATGGTCAGACGCTTCAGTACGTCAAGATATAAACATATTTCATGATTTCAGTTGTTTCTAAAGAAATCAAAGATTGAAAGGATGACTAGCACTGAAACGTCTCTTCAAACATACACACAAAATCAGTTCTTGGTCCTAAGAAGAATGAAATAATTGAGTAATTCTGGATATTACTTGGCGAACAACTTCGTACTGTTCACAGGTTACCTGATATTGTTAGGCAGCTGCAAGAGAACATGTGTAGGATCAAGATGGAAGAAATGCATGCAGAATTCGGTGGAGAAACCTCTTGCAACATCTCCACTCATAAGATTAAAAGGTTTGAGGGAATTTCACTTTCATGGAAATCACACGAGAAAATTAAAATCACTTATTACAAAATATAACAATGGATCAAGATAAGTTCATAAACAAATATAACATTAAGATTAGTTAGGTTAGGTTGTCATTTATTGAAATAAAATATAATAACTTTCAAGTATATGTCATTTATCCACACACATTAACCTAACATAACCTATTTTTAAAGCGATGTGTCCCGATAACCCACAAGTACCAATTAAACAATATAACCCACTTGAGTACGAAGTGGCAATGGACAGGTAGAACGTATGTGGAGGAGCCGACTTCTCGCTCAATCCCGTTATGCTCTTCACTGTCGATGTCTCATTCTGTTCACCACCTCCCACACAAGCAGTTCTGCTTAAGGCGTAAACACACTTTTCACAATTTTACTTAAATTTCGAAAGAATCAAGTAATCTAGAAAAAAGTGTCTCAAACTGTGCGGATGTTAAGATTGTATTTGATTTCCTTAGTAAATGTTACATGGCTAAGATACAGTTCAGAACAGAAACATTTATTTGTATTACTGGGATAAAACTGGCATCGAAGAATGGATGCCTCTTGATGACCTTGGAACTGTTCTTCCTTACACCCAAATGTTTCCTTGGTTATTTTTCTAACAAATTTCCATACATAATTAATATGTATTCATAATAAGTATAACCGAGATCAGTCAGTATTTTATATAATGTCTGATCAATGGCTAATTTACATGAAAGTCTCCAGCATGCATCTATATTAAGATGTTCAACTTTTCAGCATTTCACATCCCTCACATTCAATTTACGATAATCTTTCCTTATTTGGTTTTGATCATTGGCAGTTATCTACTTGCATTTCGCTTCCTATCCCAAGATTAATTTTCCACATGCTACACATCTATGCACAAGCTTAATAATATTAAAACAGACAGTTAACCATAAACTAATTTGTAATTAACTGTGTTCGAAGAAACCCGATGTTTAAAGAGAACACGTCTGTGGATCTCTTACAGCACATTAAGGCCTTACTTGAACAGATTCAAACGGAGCGCAGGCTAGGATACCAAAACTAAAACATTAAACTGCCTGCAACAAAACAAATTACATACAACACCTGAAATCAGTCATTTTAATTTCTTAATACTCTTATACATTCACAAGTTTCTAAGAAACACAAAATTTGTGGTGCAAGGAACAAAGGAAATATACAAGGAGAAATGGATGGAATAACACGAGAGATCGGAGAGTGGAAATAAGGACTGGCAGGGGCTGAGTGCTGTCCTGAAAAGGGCAGTGTAGTGGCCTAGTCAGTACTGGTACATCACATGCTTCCTAGGACCTTTGAGAGAGTGAATGAGGGGCTTCCATGACTGGCTCAGGCAAACAACAATACAGTACCATTATTTCATAATCACTCTGCTGAATATTGGCCAGGTGATTATACATTCCATTGTATTGTGTGTGCTTTTCTATTTATAAATTTATTAATCCCCCATGAAATCATTTTAACTATCCTGGATAAAATACACATTATCAGTTGATGAGAATTCCTGAATGTACTCTCCCACAGATATGTTTAGCAATATTTAAACCATAGAAATGGTCTTGGTCTCAATTGTGTACTGATTAATTATGGACTGTCATAACTGACAAAGTCTTTGTTTTTTATCTTTGTATACATTTGTATACTTTTAATAAAAACCACACAACAATCAACACACCCTTCTCTAGCAACCATCTGCACAACTACCAACATACTGACCTTTATTTCGTGATCCTAGTAATATTTGCTTAAGTAAATAATCTGTAAAGTTCCTCATTATGAAATTTTCTCCATCCTCCTGTTACCTTCTCCTTCCTGGACCCCAAATTTCCCCTCAGCACATTGTTCTGAAACACCATGAATCCATATATGATCCTCTCAGCAGGCATCAGCTCTCAAACTTTCAGAAATTAAATCACTATTTATGCACAGATGGTGATCAAGTGTTCAAGGTACTAACCTATATCACTGTAACTGTATCATGTCACCCCTCGAACTGGAGCAGGATGTCAAGCATAGAATGCAAGTCGACAGTGACCAAGTTACCTCAAAACACCTATGGCCAAAAATGTTCGAAATTTAGCCCCACAAGACATTTTCCTGCTTCTTCTGTAGAAATCTGTACGAACATGCCTCGATCTTCGGTCTCTTCCATCCTAAGAGTACAATTCTTCTTGCTATATTCTGTAACAGAGCTATCTCGTTTTTTACGGTTATGTGGTATACATAGATGGTATTTTTCGCCTAACCCAAATTAACCTATAGCACTTGTGAGAAAACGAAGCACCGTTCTATCCACAAAACATACAACACAATGTTTATTGTACCTAGCGAAACCTTGGAAATTTTTCTAACCTCACAGTTTGGCCTCGTCGAACCAAAAGATCATCAACACGTACGACCCATGATTTAATCAATCTTTGGTTTCTACAACCGTTGGTAGTGCACGTATTCAGTTATTATGGAAAGGGGAAGGAGACGGAGAGCAATAAACGATGTGACAGTGTGAAAATAAATCCGTATGTGGTATATTAATTCGAATACAAAATGGGGAGGATAGTGATAGCAGACGATAATTTGCTGCCTTATTTAATTCAGCTTGCAAAATCAGACTCATATGTGATTGGGTTGATTCTTGGCCAGGTGAGATAAATAAATGTGACCACAAGGTGGAGTTTTACCGTCAAACTTTTTATTTGGAAGTGCTTAATACCAAAGCATTCCAGATTTTTTTCAGCAACAATAAATACTAGCCGTATGTTAATCAGTTCGAACTACGTATAATATATCAATTGACAACGTTTCAAAAGTCAATTATCTGAAAACAACAATAAACAAAGAGAAGTGAATTTAGGGTTGGAAATGGTGTCGACGTTGGTCTAAGTTGTCATGTTGTTGGATTTGTAGGTAAATACCAAAGCTGTGAAAAACATAAATTTCCACCTACAGGATTAGTATCTTACACGTTGTGTTTCAGCCCAGAATATCAACATTGACACACTTGTAAAATCCTGAACATCAGAGTGTACAAAACAATTTTGCAGTTTGTTTTGTATGGGTCTTGAATGAGGTCTCATATTTTGAGGCAAGACATAAAATTCATGTGTTTGAAAATGCAATACATAGAATTATATATTCTTCACTTTTCAGAATGCAGATCAACGTGATTATGTGGTTCACCTGGCAAGAACAACATGTCTAGATTCTAAAGATGTGAAAGACGAAAGTGCAGCTCAGCCTCCAAGTAAAGCAGAACATCAGAAACCACTGAAGTCTGTGCAGGATATTCAAGAAATCTGGGTTGCGGACCATGCAAAACATGTTGGTATTCATATGAATTTATATAAGGGAGCTCTGCAACAGCAAGGAGCCTACAATGGTCAAGTGTTAATAAATATATGCATTAAAGATAATTAAACTAAAAATGAACAATGTAAACATTTTTCCACATAGAGAAAGTGCCTACAAAATAACACAATTTTTACTAAAAATGTCCAAAAATCTGCACAAACTTGTAGTAATTGCGTATTTAACTGAGGAACATATCTGAGTGCATTCACGTTGAGATTCTCACAACAGTGATGATGATGTCCTGGATTATGACACCGTATAAACTTGTAGGTAGATATCAGCGTTTCAGATAAATATGTGTCATGTCACATGCACCATCAGGGAGACTCCTCATTCCTCAACTATGATTGGCTTGCCCTTCCTCTGACCCTGCATTAACTCTCTACTTCCCATGACTGCCAGTTTAACCCCCTCTTAAGATGGATGCAACAGTTATCTTCGAAATATCAGTAAATTTCCACCAAACTTCATGCGTAACTTCCCAGAAGACAGCCATTGTCTTGGGAGTAGCATAATACTCATTTATATTTCTTTATAAATTGAAGCATTTAAGAAAAATTAATATGATTAAATTCTGAGCTGAAATTTTTTTGTTTTTACATAATGAATACTGTTTGTAAATACAATTTGCTATCCTTCGTCTGGGAAGGGCTGGAATACTAGTTTGGCTCGTTGTTACAGGTTACACGAATGTTGCCAGGAGGAATGTGGGTTCTGGGTATTTTCGTTGTCGGTCCAGGGGATGTTTTTGGAGACCCAAAGGCTGTGTATAAGTTACGTGCCGTTCTGCTTCATATCAAAAAGAATTTGTCAACCAGCCGCTATCTTCACGGAGACAGCCCAAGTACCGAGAAACTTGTTTTAAATTTATGCAGTACCACGAAAAGGTATAGCCGCATCTTCCGAGTACAAATCTGTGAAGCGGACGTACATAAATGAACACTTCCAGGTGAAATTTACATTTTATTTCCAGGTATATGTGCAAGTCAATTGACACCAAGAATTCGAGTAGTTCGGTTCACCCTGTAGAATGGAAGTTCCAGTCTAAGGCTACCAGATGGCACCAGTTAGACTGTCACATTAATTTAGATCAAGTATTTCCAATCAGCCTGGACAAACAAACACAATCACTGAGAAGTAATCTGCAGGTAAACTACTTATATTATATATTATGTATTTTAAATGTATTGAAGGTCTGCTACTATGTCCGCAGTAAGGAGTAATGATGATAAAATACAAAGTGGTCATTGAACCAGAGGAAAAGGCTCAATTCTGAAAGTTTGTGACGACGGTGCGTTGAAGCGGACTATTTTCTGGACATTATCCATCGTCCAAGACTAAATAAGACCAACGAAAGGCTGACAAAGAGTTAAAAAAACTACCCGACAGTTTTCATTTATATAGTGAAAGCAAATAATAATGAGCCTTAAGATGACACCTGTCACGGGTATAAATGTGTGATTCAAAATGCGATTTGTATTGTATATAACATATTTTTCTTCTCATTTAAGTTTGTAATCTCCACAACAGCGGACTATTTATCTAACGGAGTGACATGGAAACATGAGCCGGGATTGCCGTCAGTATAGGTATGGGCTGGACTACCGGGGTTCGATCCCCGACGGGGGCAAAGGATTTCTCCTTTGTTCTGTGTTTAGACCAGCTCTGGGGCCCGCCCAGCCTCCTATCCAATGGGTCCCGGGGGTTCTTTTCTGGGGGTAAAGCGCGGCCAGGGCGTGATGCTGACCACACCCCCATCTAGTGCCGAGGTCAAGAAAGAGTAGGAGCTATACCTCCACTCACCCCAAGCGACCTACTCGGCGTGTAGCGAGACAGCTTTAGTTTTCAGTGTATTCATCCATAGTTATTTGTCGCAGCGGTTTCTTGTGTCATCCGTTAGTAGCCGTCCCGTTGCAAGTTCTGTAATCATATGCCAACATTTACCAAATTTTCCGTAGAAATTTATCTGTTCTGAACCAAAAAGTAAGACTCGTTACATAAATTAAACTAGTATAGTCGAGGCAAATAAGTAAGATTTGAGGTTTTCAGGGCGGTGACTCCGAAGATGTCTTCTAGGTTGTGATGTGCGTAAGGTATAGAGCGCTCATTAATGATGATTATATTATGTTCAGGAAATCTTAGGAGCGTTGAGTGAGAATATAAAGTCAGCTGTCTGCATGTTTGATGGAGAGTTAAGAGATTCATCCAAGGCACTGGATGCACTTGGGAAGAAGAAACCGAAAGCCGGCAGTAAAGGTCCCAACAGTGGAGAAATAACAATGCTTACCGTCAGTTTGTACATTCCCTGCGTAAGTTTACTATCATTGGTTCCTTTAGTTTCAATGTAAGAATTCTAATCATATCCATATCAAACAAAACTGAATAATGCTTCAATCACACTTTCAGTTTGAATGGTTTTTAATTTATAAGTAGATGTCTGTAAAGTATAGTTTTTTTTTTTCCAGAGTTTCAATTTTTTTCCTGTGACTCAAACCTTAGATATAAATTAAATTAGGTTCTTGTAGGCCTTTTCCCCCCAGAAATATGTAAATATATTCATTATTTAAAAGCCAGAAATAGAAAATGTGGTGTCGAGCTGTAAATTTTATCAAGGAATCTACTAGTGCAAAGTTTATACACAGTTTGAGAGTTATGAATTTTGTACAAGTCTTTTAAAAGAAATTAAAAATAAATTTTTAAATACGTAGGCAATAAACATGTCCTAATAACAGATGATGGAAAATGAAACGTTACAAAACTTACAAACATAATTGATGATCAAATCATAATGAATATTTATCATCCCTTAAATGCTCCCAGTTTTAAAATGTTCTCTTCCAGTGTTCAACGTATTTTCTCAAACTTTCTTCCTCAGAATACTAGAACAGAAAAGGATAATGACATGCAGATTATTGAATGTTGTGGCGAGATGAACTTCCTTGGCATTCTGGCAAGCCGAGTGTTCCTGCATCAGAAAGCGACAATACAAGAAGCAGAGCAGGTAATGTGTAGGCTCATGAAAGTACAGAGTTCTCCCCGTGTAGTATAAATTTTTGAAGTCCAGGAACAGTTTCCATAAGATGTAGCCAAATTTTCATGTGTATTTCCATGACTAAATTACAATTTCCCATAAAAATAAACATTTGGGCATTGTCTGTAAATTTCATTCTCGTAACGTCACCTAGAATATGTAGCTGATCACTAGAACAAAATAAACTGTTAAAACGAAATATCTTTGTTTACCCATGTTTAAAGAAATTTCTTTCCCTTTGTGTGTGGATGGTCATCATCTGGATCATTATGCCATATAGTCTTGTAGCCTGAAGATGGAGGCAGTACATATCTTCTAAGGGTATACAGCATCACAACCCAGATGATTCGCAATTCACATTTTCATATCTGAGTATTTGTTAATAGAAGATGGCTGTCTTCTGGGTTGTTGCGCCGTGGTCTGGTACAAATGTTTCAGAGGTCCTTGCTGCCTCCATCATAATGGCGCACCGCCGTGAAAACCTGAAATCCTACGATTTATTAATAGTTTATGTATTAGTCCTCGCATGTATTTACTTAAGACAGTTAAGATTGTTAAGATTCGATATACGCGCATGCGCAAGATTTCGCGGTGAGTGACGACCCATCCTAAAAGCATTCGTTCCACAACCACTGAACGAACAACAGACGACAGGCTTTCATGTGTTTTAATTGGTACAGCTTTAAGATTACCTCACAGCGGCACAGCGATTTAATCTAGAATATTATCGCAACACCCACAGAACACATTAGAGGTGCGCTCACTACACGCTACTCTTAACTGCTTGATGTTTTCAGTCTGTGTGTAGTAGCGTAAAACTGTGTCATGTCACACTTCTCACCAATAGCAGCCCTCTAGTCCAGCTGATAAGTAACATTCCCAGAAACGATTTCCCCACGCAGGGCTTTTCTCCTGGTCTGTGGACAGTATTCACAATGTGGCTGAACATAAATTTATCATCAGGATTTTTAATATGGAAAATTTTGTTTTACAGGCAGTAAAACAAGATATTGTTCGCTCTCTTGCATCACGACTTGAATTGCACTGGGATTCCCTTATACAAGAGGAACACGAATCGCCCCAAGGTGTGTTATCTTGTAATCCAAAGTAACATCATCAATTATAAAGAAAACAAGGTGCTGGAAGAGGTATTATTAATCCTTCTGTATCACCTGCCTAAAAAACATATATGAACAGGTCCCAGTCCGAGAAAAGGATGGAAGGATCGTGTTCGTAATGTGTCGCCAACCTCCTGTAAAGGAGACGGCGTAATAAAGAAGATACTTCAATACTGGTTTGAATACTACACGTTTTAGAAAAATTTTAATTTACACCTCAAAAGCCCACAGCTTGGTCGTTTTCTGATGTACTGTGGCGGAATAGTGATGAAGAATAATAAATCCCTTTATCTGACGGTCCCTACGTAGTAGACATTTCTTTTGTTTTATCTCGTGACAAGAGGCTAAACTATTCTTTGAAGTTAGTAATTTTTAGAAGTTATATTGTGAAGCCGTAGACAACAGATGTTCAAATAAAAATGCCCTAACAATAATAACACGGTGTAACAAAAATGTATAAAATTCAGAACAATCCTTGTAATATTTGAAAATGATTAAAATAATCTCACCGGACTCATATCTCCTAATGAAGTATATCACAAAATAGCACTAAATTTAAAATATGATGAAAATGAGGGAATGTTTATTCCATTTTTAAATACGAGTTATCGTGTAGGTGGTGGCGATGATAATTCAACATTTTTTATGTATAACATGAATTGAGAAGCTTTGTGGTTCCTAATCAGTTACGAAAAGTCTTTAAATTCAACGATGTTAAGTACAGTACCTAACTTACAGCAACTTATATGCTTCATACTTTCCATAAAAATGGAAACGTTTACCAAATTTTCTGGATGGAGTGCAAAATGGTCAAATATCGAACCAGTAGTTGTGGACATCAAATAGAATAAAGATGGCACCATTTAATGAAATTTAACTTAGAGTTCTATAACCCCAATATACACCCCTCCCCCCCCCAAAAAAAAAAAAAAACTGCCAGACGTCTGCTTTATCATAACAGAGCGACTGACGCTGCATGAGCCACCAAGACGAGTCTTGGTGTCGCTGCCAGATAGCCAAGTTACCCTGTCTGATTATTTATTTCCTGGAGAAGGCCCCTCGGAAGCTCTAACGACACTTCAGGAGTTGCTAGACCTGCAGGTGGAAGAGTCAGACGTACAGACGGATCTAGAAGTGCAGGCAGGTTTGTACTAAAATGCTTTCTCTGTTACGAAATACCTTTTAAGGACCCTTAGTTCCACTTACTGGTACTGTTGACCTAAAATTATTTGAGAGTCAAACACCTTTCCGCGCTTTTACAGAATATATGCCATTAACGAGCTTCTTTGGTAGATACCACCCTATGATTTTGGAAGAAGTTTCAGACCCTTGAGAGGAAATTATTGACTCTACATGGTAATGCATCATTAATATTTATAATTGATTATTCTGCATTAGGTTTAGGTGTTTACATTTGCAGTTGACGTCATTTGTTAGCCCCAGAAAACATTAAATAATGCAAACTTTCTCAACACTTGTTTTCTAAAATCACTATTAATATTTAAAAGTACTGTGCTGAAAGTAAGACCCCCCCACACGCTAAATGCAGCCCCTTGAAATAGATTTCCACGATCTAACCTGTCCACAAGTTGAAGTACAAACTTACCGAGTCTTCTGAACGCTTAACATTTATTTGTAGATCAAGCAGATTTCTACGCACTCGATGCTCAGCACGAAGGGGATGCTTCAGAAGATACGCTACCAGCGAACGCAAATACACAAAACATATTATTCACTGGATTGGCAATTGCAGCTCTTATACTGGCGGTGTCTGTCGCGGTCCAGTTCACTAGTTACACAGATAAAACAGAGTGATTTATATTCTTGGATGGTTAATTCAAATGTATTTCTGTATAAAACTGTTGAATAAATATATTTCTTTCACAATTCCACTTCTTTACTCATTCTGCACTTAATCTAGGCCATCCTGGAAACTTGAAAATGGCAGTCTGTCTAATTATATTACACATATGGAATAAAAATACCCTTACAGCAGCAATCAACATCAAAATATAGCTTAATGTGCAAAAAATAGTGAACACATCACCTACTGTCCACAGACCAGGAGAAAAGCCCTGCGGGGGGAAGTCGTTTCTGGTTGGTGCGGGGGGTATGTTTACTGCCTGGTGGACTAGAGGGCTGCTATTGGTGGGAAGTGTGACACGTCAGAGCTTTACGCTACTATACAGACTGAAAACATCAAGCAGTTAAGAGTAGCGTGTAGTGAGCGCACCTCTAATGTGTTCTGCAGGTGTTGCGATAATATTCTAGATTAAATCGCTGTGCCGCTGTGAGGTAATCTTAAAGCTGTACCCATCAGAACACATGAAAGCCTGTCGTCTGTTGTTCGTTCAGTGGTCGTGGAACGAATGCTTATAGGATCGGTTGTCACTCACGGCGAAATCTCGCGCATGTGCGTATATCGAATTCCTAGCAGGGATTTTCTCCTGGTCTGCGGACTGTATGTACCACACTGGTCCAAATATACAGTGCATTTTGCTATCTGCATTTTTGCTTACCTGCAGTCTTACTGCCATATCATGAGAAGCATCAATATCGTATCTGCAGTCTCTATTTTTACACAGCCTTCTATAACAAGTAACAGTTGACATTTTGTAAGCGGGAATGGCCTTATCTTAGGCTATACTCATTCATTCAAATAAAAATGAGTACAAGGCTGTTATTATTATTATTATTAGTGTTCTGTCTGAGGACAGGTCCATATGAACAGGATCCTTCCATCCTTTTCTCGGACTGGGACCTGTTCATATACGTTCTTGGCAGATGATCCAGAAGTGGTTTGCCATTGCCTTCTTCTGTGTGTGAATGGAGTAATTGTTGGGATGCCACGGAGGAAAACTCCGTGTTGCCTAGACCACGGCCTTGCCCGACACAAGTTATAAATTCGGGCACCGCCGGGAATCGAACCCGAGACCCCAGGATTACAAGGCCAGCGTTCTAACCGCTAGACCACCGTGGCTGTACATTATTTAAATAACTTTATTTGAAGTGGGCACAAGTTAACTACTGATTCATATTGATAAGCGATCCTCTTAAATTTTGATATACCCGTAATTTCTTATCTACTTTTTGGTTGATTATAACATTATTTTCACGGTGCAGTTACAAGGATGCACATACTTATATATACATACAATATTGCTCCATTTAGGGATGTCTTGCAATAAAATAATTTTTGTTTGTAATTTGCTTACACAATTTTGGGTTTCACTGAAACAAATTCTAGAAGGGTTCATGATTTTTACGTGCATACTAAATGTTTCATTGTGAACTGTAAGTTGGGTGACAATGCCATGTTATTTTATATCCTACCCGACTTGACTTTCACAGAAGTACAATGAGAAATAAACTCATATTTTTGACAGCCCTGTCGACTTCAGTAGTTTTCAGTCATTGCTGTAAAGTTTAAAAAAAAAATTATGAAAGTTAGGGATGAAAGGTATAATAAAGGACAGACTGGGGACAATCGCTTGTGGCGACGCGAGGGGGGGGGGGGTTCAAAATATGAAAAACTCATTTCCCTTAGTCTATCACTTTTTATAAAATAATAAAATAAACTTATCTGGACTCTGTCCTTCTTTCTTGTTAAAGACCTCAGCGAAATAAGACAAAGTAACAGAAAATATACACGTGAAAAAATTCAGAAGAAAAAAGGATTAAATTGGTAATCTAATTTTATGGTACTTTTTTTTTATAATCATTACATCAGCAGATGTACTTGTAGAAAGCATTAACCAAACGTCAGCTAACGCCAAAAAAATATCACATACATTATTCAATATCATAAAAATGACAGACACATAAATGGGTTAGAAATATTCAATTGTGAAATGCAGGAACACATTTTGTCCCAAATGTGATTAATATCCAGGAAATAATATTACAATTTTTAAGTGGCATTTGGCTGCTTCGTATCGTCGTCTTCTCGGTGAAATACAAGTGCGTTGCTATTTGTGAACGTTTAACTTGTTCTTTTGAATAACTAAGAGTTAAAAATGTGCTGTGTCTTTTGACAATAAGTTCATGAACTTCCAACAAATTTTCTCATCTCATTCACATTATTCCACACGAACATCGAACTCGAAATGAAGACTCGACATCTCTTTCTCTGCACAGGAATATCATCCGTCCAGATTACAAACCATATCAAAAGTGTTTAAAACTGTTAACGTCTGATGACAGATCGAAAATTAAATATTATACCTGCTGAGCAAAATGCTAACCTTACGTTATCTGAGATTAAACAAGATTTATAATTCGTCGTGTCCTCGGCAACTTTCAGTCTGGAAAGCCGGCTTCATCCGCTGTCCGTCATCAATCAATTGAACTTACATTTTGAGAAGTCCATTTCAGGATGCTGCTCCATAAACCTGGAGAAAAAGAACATCATGGATGATACAAGGCAATAACGACAGGGGAAATGCAAACTGGACTAGAAAATAAAATTTAAGCACACATCACAGCGGCCACATTTTTAGTCTGATCCCAGCACGGTTATACAGGCTCCGGCAGGGGAACTTGATGGTTTTTGAAATGATAATACAAAGATGTAGTTTGATAAACAACAACAAAATTATTTTTTTACTTATAGAGAAATAGATGCCATTTAAGATCCGATAAAAACCAAATTTAGAAAGTTAGTTGTTGGATTTAAAAATGACGTCCTCCACATGATGACCATTTCTGCGAACACATTCTTGCAGTCTGTTAGTGAAGTTCCGCATTGCACGCTGAACCATATCTCGTGGAATTGCCTGAACTTCCTGACAAATTGCACCTTTTAATTCCTCGGTAGTGCGTGGTTTGTTCACGTAAACCTTTCCTTTGAGGTAACCCCATAGAAAATAATCACAAGGCGAAAGGTCAGGTGAACGAGGCGGCCACGGTATGTCTCCGCGGTGAGAAACGAGGTGCTCGGGAAACATTTGTCTTAGAACCTCCATTGAAGCCCTTGACGTATGGGCAGTCGCCCCATCTTGTTGGAACTAAATTCGTCTGGGGTTAATGCGATGTATGCGAAGTTCTGGCGAGATGAAGTCACGCAACATGGCAATGTAACGTTCAGAATTAACAGTAACCAAATTTCCATTTTCTTCAAAAAAAATACGGACAAATTATGCTAATGAAATGGCGTCACGTGTCGAGTAAGACCCCACCTTCCGTGTGAAGCCTGACTCCGTCTGCCTGCAGTTTTTAACCAATCCAAAAACATCAGATTCCTCTGCCGGACCCTGTATTACAAGTACCTCGCCTTAAGCGTTAATGCCATTCTGAAATATTTACAAATTAATGTAAAAATCCTTCTTCTGCCATATTTTAAAATAATTTATTAGCTTTTTATATTACGACTGTCCTGCATTCACTTCTAGAACCATCTCTGTACTAGCATATAACGTTAACTTCTGTTTTCTCCTGGTATTTATATTTCCACTAAATAAATTTACGTCGCATCCCGACAGGGAGACGTATTATAGTAGTTACACATGCAGACTTGTTAAAAAGCATCTTACTTTTTAATGATATCCTGTTTCTTCTGCTCGTCTGAGGTAGGAAGACCCAGTTCCCTCTGCCTCTGATCGTACATCATTTTCTCGACAAGGCCGCGTGTTTCACCGTCCAGATCCGACAGTTTGGAGGGTTCGGGGTTGATTTTACGGGTACTTATCTCCGGATCTGTCTGCACAAGCCGACTCCACCACTCCATTTTATTCACCTTCATTAAATACAATATTATATAAGAAACTGAACGACGCAAGCACGAACATGTGATACTCAAAAAAAGAAGAAGAAGAATAAGAGGAAGAGGAAGAAGAAGAGGAAGAAGAAGAGGAAGAAGAAGAGGAAGAAGAAGAGGAAGAAGAAGAGGAAGAAGCAAGAAGACTTAGGGGTGTAATATGAAAATGGGAAATGCGTACTTAAAAGAGCAAATTCTTGAAAAGCCTTGATTTTGTGTCTGCGTTTAAAAAAGGTTAAGGAAAACAAGTTTAATAACACACATAAAATAACAGCTTACATTTTAAAGTTTATTTGGGGCATCGTTCTTATAGATATTTCATTACTTAATATAAATACTGTCAATTGTAGCGACGCGACTGAGTTCCTAATTTTATATATCTGACCTTAGGTTTGTCTTTGCGATATTTCTAATCAGTTTGAAGCCGAAATGAAACGAAGAACAAAAGCAGAGCTGGCAGAAAATGATTTGAAAAAAACTTTATTCATTTCGCTCTGGAGGTCAGAATCTGTCTTTCGGAAGAGTGAAAGGTTTCGACGAAGGAAAGGCGGGTCTTTTCTTCGACATTCCGAGCTAGAACTGGGTAGACTTAACTCAGTTCATAGGAACATTTTTCTCTTATTTTTGATCCTAGAACATGCACACAAAGTTTGATACAGGATGTCCCAGAAACATGTATACACACATTCACTGAATAAAATAAAGACATTTTAACCAATTGTATTTCTTGTCAGCATTGACACTTAATGAATTAGCGATTCTAGTGTTGATGATCACCGTCGGCGTCGTGGTACAGTTGGCAGCAGCGAGCAACTGATATTCCATATTATAATATGAAATATCTTTATGGGACATCTGTAAGTGTATTATATCGGATAATCAGATTTGCCTTACCTTTTCTAAAGTGATAAACACAGTTTTTCCATCTTCTAAAACCCACGTGGTCTCCTCAAGTTTAATCTCACTATGAAGTTCTCCATCAATGATAGGAGGTTGGCCCTTCACTCGACACGTGAGATGCTTCTTATGAAAGTCAACGATCAGGTCTCTGGGTCTTATCGTGAAGCTCACTTTGATTGGTACTCTAAGCTACAAGTAAAACAAAGAAATCACGTTCGATTAAGTCTTCTCAAGTAATTAAGTTGGGGAAAA
The DNA here is from genome assembly GCF_000696155.1 of Zootermopsis nevadensis. Next base: position 526,502 of record NW_019060376.1, on the reverse strand, counting down.
AAATATATATATTATTTTATGATAAAGACTGAATAATCAGTAATGTAATTTATTTAATTTATTTTAGATGTAGATTATATACTACGTGTAACTTGAATTATACACCAACAACTTTGGGGGTACAAAGTTTAAGAGAAATTATATCTGGGGGTACGCGAAGACATCTTAGGGGGTACGTGAAATTTAATAAATTATATTATTTTATGATAAACACTGAATAATCAGTAATGTAATTTATTTATTTATTTTAGATGTAGATTATATACTACGTATAACTTGAATTATACACCAACAACTTTGGGGGTACAAAGTTGAAGAGAAATTATATCTGGGGCTACGCGAACAAAAAAGGTTGAATACCACTGATTTACACCAAACTTACGCCATAATGTTTTACATGGGAAAAAAAAATTACGGCCATGGTTACTCAACTACTGTAATCGTGCAATGAATCAAATATCGCAATTCTGTACGAATAACAAAATTTCACTTACGAAGGTTTCATGCCTCTCAGCTCCAAGGACGCGTGCAATTCGACCTTGAGGCGAACATAAACTATATGTACTGTTATGGAATTATGGCATCAAACGACAAACGTTTTGCACATCCTTGAATGAATTTATCTCCATTTAATATTGCAGAGAAGTGACAGCTCAGTATTGACTGGCTACAGGTCGGGGGACCAGGGAAAATATTCCTCTCTTCGCCACGTGTCCAGATCACATCGGAGGTTCCTGCTATGGCCGGCAAGCCCGATTATTACGTTTAAGAATTAAAAAGGATGAGACAGGCGGGGAACGTAGATGATAAATGCGTAATTTCAGTCTGACTTCGGCGTAGATGTGAGTATAATATTAAAAAGTATATTAAAGAAACAGATTGTGAGTGAGTAGGCTGTACTGAACTGGCTGTGAATAAGATCCAGTGGCAGGTTTTTTTTGAACAAGGTAACAAACCTTCTGATTCCATAAAAGACCCGGAATTTTTCTGACCAAATAAACGAAGGCGGTTTTAAGAACTTAACAGATGAACGATGTCTACACACGTGTTCTACATTCCATATAAAACAGTTTCGCAGTGTTCTTTTTTTAATTGGAGCGTGAAGACAAGCGATCTCGTCTCTGGCGAGAGTTACGTCATTCCTCCTCGAGCATCACGTGATCCGTAGCAACAGGGACTCAACTTTGGGGGCGTGTGCCCTCGCAGACCCACATCGATTTCGAATTTATTCCCAGAATTAAGTTATTCTAGAGTACACGGTGAAATATCCCAGAAGGCTGTCAGCTCACACTTGTCAGATAACTAACTGTTGAAAAGTTAATAGTCGCTCAGCTGGTCAATCTTTGCACCTTTTACGGAAAACGGTGGGTTCAGAGGATCCCACCAGCAGCCACATTAATACAGTACAAACCCACTTCACATTTCTGTAAGATCAATCTTCGATCTGGGATCGTGTCTCCCCGGTGGCGTCTTAAAATTCAAATCTTCTGCCTCAAATTGCGTATTGATCTTTCCCGTGCGTGCTACATACCTGCCCACCTCATTCGCCTTGATTTGATCCTAACGATACTCGGTAAAGAATACAAACTCTCAATTCATTTACATTTATTTAGTAACAGTTGATGAAACCATAATTCAGACTGAGGAAGTTGAAAATGTCTTGTGATTCGAACAGTAAAACACAAATACGTCCTTTACTATTTTTTATCAAAATAACATACGAGAACTTAAATCACCAGATTCTAGTACATTAGTGACTTCTGAACGGTACCTGGTCAGGGATGTTGGCAACACTGTTCGAAATGCCTAACGAAATTCGTTTCTCACTTTGGCGTTTAAATCTCCAGTGCTAAACCTTACAACTGTCCTGAAATCCCAGGTGCGCGTTGGGGGAGAGGTGATTATCACAAGTTCCCTTTATTATCCTACGTATCTCCATATGAATGACGGGATAGGACTTGAAGAAAGCCATGACCTGTTCCTCAGCAGCTGTTTCCAGTTCACGACTACGATCCTCACTACTTCGTCACCATAGCTCACGCGAGAAGTGCTGGCGCATGCGCAAATGACTGCTTTTGGTCGTGCGAGATGGACTCGTCCAAAGCACGCGCTAGAGGGGTGTCAGCTTCAGCTGTGTTTAGTTCGGTGCGTCACCGCAGCTGAGGCTGTGCTACCCCCCACTACTATTGAACTCACCTCTCTAGGCTTACACATCGCGCGACCTATACATTTACGCAGATGAGTCCAGCCATTAATCAAACGAATGCAGCCCACAGCTGGTAGGTCACGTGACAGCAATTCTCTTGAGGACAACGCACTCACGTTGCCGTACAACTGTGTGACAAATATCAGGTAGGGGCCATTATGAACGAACGAAATGCATATGAGGCCAAGGGCTTCAGCGATCATCACACGTGCGAAGTACTTGCAGGCAATTCTAGTCAGATGCGAGTTACCCAAGCCAAAAGGCACGCGTGATCGTATTACGGCAGGGCAGGGAGAATATGCCGACTCTCAACAGCTATAAGAGATGTAAACAATCATACCAGCAAACCTATCGATAAAAACATATATCAATATCGAACACATGATATATCCACGCTCGACTTAAATTTATCACGAAAATAGTACACAAAACACCACCGGTTTTCTGGATCTAATCAAAAACTTGAATACGTCTTTGGAAAACCATCACCTCATGCCACCCTCAAGATAATAAAACAACCACTGTAAACTTTATACTAAACAGAAGAAATATATATTCATTATCAATGAATAACAAAAATTTGGAGGTGGGAACCATCAATACCATTCTTCACAACGGATACCCCTCCCACCCCACACCATACAAAATATCTCCTCAGCCACAGGGAGACCTAAAAAATGTGCTGCATTAATTTACATGGGACAGGAGATCAAAAAACTCTGTAAAAATTCAGGAATCAATATTAGTTTCAGAACGGCAGGCTCAGGCTTCCCAACCAACACCCGGTGCACACCTCTTATCCCATCCATGCGCGCTACATGCCCCGCCCATCTCATTCTTCTCGACTTAATCACCCTGACAATATTGGGGGAGGAGTACAGATTTTTAAGTTCGTCATTGTGCAGTTTTCTCCACGCCCCATCGTCTTCTATCCTAGGCAAAATTATTGTTTTGTATACTTTAATTTTCAGGTTCTTAGAAATCAGACGGGAAGACAAAATATTTTAAACTGAGACGTAGCAAGCTTTTCCATAATTTAGTCTCCTCCTAACTTCCTAATTAGTATCTTTTTGGTTTGTTATTGTCGTAAACAAACTTTAAGTATCTGACCAAAAACATATTCAATAAGAATGCATCCAATCAAATCCATTTTCGTAGCTCACGGTGAATATTAACCCAGCTCGTGACAGAGGTTTAATGGGTACAGAACTGAAAGAGGGACCATGACAGATTTTCAGACTCCTCTTTGAATCCTTACACAGACTTAACTCCCACAGAACTGATCAACAAACTATAAAAGGCAATAATTACTTTAAAAGTTCATTATTCATATGACACGACATAAATCTGATGAATCGCGTATCAACTACAGAGGTTATACAATACAGAACGTGTCTTTATGATCATAAAATATTGAGGAAGTCAAATCAGGACATCCTATGAGCCCGTTGAAGTCGAACTGGGGATCTCTGGGACATAAACTTCGAATTTCTACAGAACTAAGCCGTAAACCCATCTCCTCGGTTACAAATTTCAAACAGCGAAGCTTCGAGGCTTCTCACACTTCTATTTCCTACAGACTAATACTGCAATGACGAAGCGAGTATCGATTCTGACGCGGCTGCTAATCGATTATGATTGACAAAACACTCGCCAGTTTAGAGGACAGCAGAGAAACCGGAAAGTTTTCCGCCCGTCGCACAGTGTTCTAAATTTGTTTTGGTAATCTTCTACCAGACTACACGGCGCTACAATCCAGAAGAAGTCATCGCCATAGGCGATTTTGCGTGATGACGTAGTTTTAGTACAGGGTACTGCCGTACAGCGCGCTGCATTGCAGTATCGAATACTTTCGAGCGGAAAGCAGCGTTCCTAGCGAGAGATAAAGAACTACTATTGCATCTGCCTTCGTTTGTTCGGTAAACTTAAAATAACTGGTTATTTTTTTATCAGTGATTGGTTCCTATGCTAATAATTATAATTAGTCGTTCTTTAGTTTGGTATTGAAATAAGAAGACGACTACGCAGTGAACTGTACATGGGGTGAGATTTAATCTGTGCCCGGGTGAGTGAAGTCGATAATAATTTTTGATCAGACTGCCCGAAAACCCATACATAACCTATTTCAATGCTTCATGTTTATTAAGGTTTTGACCGGGATGTTCTTTTGTTAAATCTTATGTGGTACCGCCTGATTCGACTTCTAATGGTTAAGTGAAGTGTTTTCTTCGCGGTACGGTCTGGATTCGTAAATATTATGAAGACGAGCTTCGGCTTCAAAGGGTTAACCAGCTGATTTTCGTAATGGTGAGTTGTAGTGTTTTCTACGCGGTACGGACTGAATTCATAAATAATATTCAGACGATCTTCGCCTTAAAAAGGTTAAGAATTCAGATCGTACGTCAAAGAAAACACCATTTCTTCTGTCACGTGATGAAGGTTATTGAGCCATATAAAAATTTGAGGTGAAAATGTAGATTAATGATCATTCAGTTTATGACGTCATGTAGCCTTGAATGTTATTACCACAGTTTCTGACAAACGTACAACCTCTACCCTGAACATGGTAACAATACGTTCTTCCGAAACGTCGCCACTGTTAAAACTTAATTTCAATTTTTGTTTTGCATCGCGTGAACGGGGCGTTCGTAGGGTAAATCATGACGGGCACTGGCTACTATATTACGAGTATGTATTTATAGAAATGTCAGCACCACGGAGTCGATTAACGACCATTAACAATTAAACGCATCCGATCCAAAAAGAAATCGTATCCATTTCTACACTTGCAAGGACAAACTACCTCGCAGAAATTATAATTTGTTAAGAGAAAATGTTTTACGTCCTGTAAAACCGTTTCTCAACCGGGGGTCAGGAAGTTGAACACATTCTACTCCTTTGTTTAACGTCCTGCTGTATGATTTAAGCTTTTCATCAAAAGTTTATTTCCACGCTGGAGTAAAAACACGAAGAGTCCCGATTATCCGAGCTGGTTGGGAAATATATTTAGTGTTCTGTCTGAGGACAGGTCCATATGAACAGGATCCTTCCATCCTTTTCTCGGACTGGGACCTGTTCATATACGTTCTTGGCAGATGATCCAGAAGTGGTTTGCCATTGCCTTCTTCTGTGTGTGAATGGAATAATTGTTGGGATGCCACGGAG
>NW_019060376.1:460781-479604 GCF_000696155.1 Zootermopsis nevadensis | reverse complement strand
GCCTACGTCACAACACTCGAATACCACCTCGCACACGATTCGCTCTGTTATTAAACTCCTCTTGCCTGTAATAGCAACTCTCACTCAAAACAAAAACGCAGGGCTTTCTGTTTCGGCATAAAAATCCCACAAGCAGAGAGTTTAGGTAGCCATTCCCACGACTTTCATGGGACTGTCACACTCATTCCGACGATTTAAACCTGTAAGAGCATTTCACGACTCCCCTAAACGTGTGAAACATTATTTGATTCTTGTACAGCGTTTGACATCTGTTGTGTGAAGTATATTTAATTTCGACGTTTCAGGCGGTCATTCTGCTCTAATTTTCAAGAGACTCATTAACGCTGGCCTTGTAATCCCGGGGTCTCGGGTTCGATTCCTGTTCATATGGACCTGTCGTCCGACAGAACACTAAATAATAATAAGATGAGGTGGTCTAGCGGTTAGAACGCTGGCCTTGTAATCCTGGGGGCTCGGGTTCGATTCCTGTTCATATGGACCTGTCGTCCGACAGAACACTAAATAATAATAAGATGAGGTGGTCTAGCGGTTAGAACGCTGGCCTTGTAATCCCGGGGTCTCGGGTTCGATTCCCGGCGGTGCCCGACTTTATAACTTGTGTTGGGCAAGGCCGTGGCCTAGGCAACACGGAGTTTTCCTCCGTGGCATCCCAACAATTACTCCATTCACACACAGAAGAAGGCAATGGCAAACCACTTCTGGATCATCTGCCAAGAACGTATATGAACAGGTCCCAGTCCGAGAAAAGGATGGAAGGATCCTATTCATATGGACCTGTCGTCCGACAGAACACTAAATAATAATAAGATGAGGTGGTCTAGCGGTTAGAACGCTGGCCTTGTAATCCTGGGGGCTCGGGTTCGATTCCTGTTCATATGGACCTGTCGTCACGCAACATCAGATACTAACCGGTAAAATTCAGGGTGTGAACTATTATCATCCACCCAGTTCCATAAAATGCTAGGAACGTCTACAGTGTCTGACCGGTGGGCTTCTCAGAGGACACCGTTCCACGAGTTAGTTAAATGGGTCATGTTCTGTTAATTAACTAAAATACGTACAGACTTCAGCGTTCAGCTATTTTAGTCACTGAATCCACTTAAATCCATTCGCGTGGGTACAGAGGTTAAAATATCACGGGACCATCGTCAGAGTCACCTAAGCAAACAACTTGAGTAGCCATGCAATTTGGGCGCACATGGCCGAATGGATGATTACGTAAACGTCTTTGGAAGGTCTGAGAGTTCTAGTACGAAGGAAGGTCGAGCCACTTTCCTCGCTGGTATGTGCTTTATGCACGAAATGCTGTTGAAATTTTGTGTAAGAGATCTACAGTAAAAGACGTGTGGAAAATTTTATTCTTTTGTTCAAAATACGTTAATTTCACTCTTAAATTAAAAAAAAATTGTGTTAACATTTGAATGAAAGCCGCGTAACATATTACCTAGTAAATATATCTTCATATGCCATGTATTTTAAAGCGAGACTTGCATATTAAGGAATATTCTCCAGAAAATGCATTTACGTAATACTAAAGCCAGAACAGACGCGGGTAATATACAGGAGTAATTTACGTAATACCAGTTTTCGACTGATCTCTGATTATTTAAAAATCGAAGCTTTCGTCGAGCTAACATTCAAAATGGTTGCACTCCCGAACGATGGCGTAAGGTGAAAGTTTTTTCCCCTGGGGTGTTAACCGGATATCAACAGCTCATTTGTGATCAGGAATCAAATTCTATGGCAATGCCGGCCACACCTCTAGGGTACTTAGATCCGCGGCAACTGCAACATTCTACCGGATCTCAATGAGATACGGAATCTCTCAGGCCACCCAGACCTGATCCTGCTGCTAGGGAAAATCCTGTCGCTTTCTACGGCGTCTCTGACAGACAGCACGGTCCCCCCTTCCACCTTAGCTTCGTTACTCGCACGCCGAACGAACCTGGTAAGACCTGAATTAACCAACCAGTTTCGCTCGGAAAAGGTGATCCTATTACGGACATCACACAAAGGAGATGAGCGAACACGTAGCACGCACAAAAGAGCGATGAATGTCAATCTGTAAACGTGAAGAGGATCTCAGTGTAAATGGAAGGATAATATTAAAGGAACAGGATGTGGGCACGTGGGCTTGATACATCTAGCTCTAGAAAGGGATCTTCCAAATATCATAATGAAACTTCTAGACAAGCTTAGCGACTATAAGTTTTTCTATAAGAACAGGAATCTGCTTCGTGTCGTACTGAGGATGAGGGCGTTTGTAATTCACTCACGTAAGAATCTTGCACTTTATTTAAAGGCGGAGTCGGCAGCTCAGATTTCTAGGTCGAACGGTACGATGAAGTAATGAACTTGAAAGGACATGTAAGGATGCGGTCATGGCCTAATTCATGGTAATATACATATGCCTGAAGGGCCTGAACAAGAACACGAAAAACGTATCAGAATAGTCGAACTCCGAGTCGAGACCTGTGCTTATCACTCTGCAGCGAGGATCGATCGATATATCGATTAGGAAAGAAATGGACAAACTCCGAGTCGAGACCTGTGCTTATCACTCTGCAGCGAGGATCGATCGATATATCGATTAGGAAAGAAATGGACAAACTCCGAGTCGAGACCTGTGCTTATCACTCTGCAGCGAGGATCGATCGATATATCGATTAGGAAAGAAATGGACAAACTCCGAGTCGAGACCTGTGCTTATCACTCTGCAGCGAGGATCGATCGATATATCGATTAGGAAAGAAATGGACAAACTCCGAGTCGAGACCTGTGCTTATCACTCTGCAGCGAGGATCGATCGATATATCGATTAGGAAAGAAATGGACAAACTCCGAGTCGAGACCTGTGCTTATCACTCTGCAGCGAGGATCGATCGATATATCGATTAGGAAAGAAATGGACAAACGTTTTCAGAGTTTGTTCTCGATAAACCTAGCATTTTTTCTGAGGCAAGGAACCAGAAACAGCGCCTACACGGACGTGTTAGCCACCTTGTCCGTGTTTTCCACCCATAACAACGTCGCTTACAGGCAGAATCGACAACGTCTTGGCCCACACAAGCAAATAATGACGCTACCAAGACGGTCACAAAACGCCCATCAGACAAGAAGCATCCGGGGTCAATGTAACGCTGTAAATAGATTTCATTGCGTAACTAAACCGCTTAAGACGCGTAAAAGTGTCATCACGTTCGAATGAAGACGAGGCCATGCGGAATTCCATCCCAAACTTCCTTTTCCAAGTGACTTAAAAAATCGTGTCTTTGCTTTAACGTCCAACCATTCGCTTCAGGCAAACCGGACGTCTGCTTCATCTGCAATTTCTACACTTTTTTCTCGTTTGTGGGTGGAGTCACTTTCATTTAAATGCAGAAAGTCATCTTTTATATCCCACGTTTCTTTATCGGTCCCGTAAAACCTGTTTGATGTTGAAACAAAGATGTCCTAGCTTAGAATTCACGTCAAGATTCGAGCGATTATTCCGTTTTCTGCATTTCGATACCTTAAGAAGTAAACAATTATTTTGCAGGTGGAATACGGGTCTGCAAATGTGCCAACAGACCTCGCCAACTGGCACATACCCAGGCCCTCACTTTGGTGTGCAGACTCAAACTGTACGTGTCACATAGCCAGAGAACGTCCAGAATGGCCGGGCGATCTACAAGGACGAGGTTCGACTTCCTCGCAAGCGTCCAGCTCCAGCAACACGAGTACACAGGTTGTATTAAATAGTCAGGAAAAATTAACTTTTTAACATTACGTAATTACTAAAGCTGACATAAACTCAGAAAAGACGAATTTTTGCGGGAGTTTCAGTCACTTACAGGGTACCAATCTGATGGTACAAAAATCACTACGAGTTTACAGAATTGTAAATAAAACAAAAACAGATTTTAATATTTCCCAGTAAAAAACAAGGATTTTACTAAAAAAAATCTTTAAATAATAAATTGCAAAACCACGAAAGACACTTTACAAACAAAACCTGATTTCTTATAAATAAATATTCTGTAAAATTAAACAAAACGTTTTAAGTAGGATCCTGCCTCTTAGTGGGCAATAATCTGAAACACTCGACTCCCTCTACGCGAAACGTTGATTTGCAGTGTCAATATTAGAAGACGATCAGTGGCTATTTCAGAAATTATTACATTATTTCCTTTGAAGATGGCTGTCTGCTGCTGTTGTACCATATAGTCTTTTAGATACCGACTGGTGTTTCAGAGAAAATTATCGCCGCCTTCATCAAGGCAGTAATCTCCTCTGAAACATCATTTGATTATCTATCAGGCAATTTTCCACATATCTGTCATTTTCATACCTGTCGCTGTGAGAATCTACAATTTTACCTAATACTTCCTTTAATTCCTTAATATTTACCGACTTTTTAAGTTACTAAATTATGCAGTTCAATTCTTCACCCTGTATGACATTTGCTAAGAGACGTCGATGCTTCCAACGTCCGACGTTTGTTCACGTGTACCCGGTGAGACTAGAATAGCACGTGACGATGTTTTGGCTCCGTTTCAGAGTGGAGCATCTGGATCCCTTCTGCTCACAGCGGCCAATCTCGCCGCTCTGAGGTACGAACCGACGATAATGAAGTCTCCTGACACGCAGTCGGTCGCATCTTCTACCCACTTCACCGTCGTAAATGGTATAACGAGAAGAAAGGCGCAACCCTTGCCGACGTGCTGTTGCCACTCGCATCAACTCACAACTCTAGTCTTCACAATGTCCATAATTTTCCTTGCGGCAATACTAATGGCTGTTATTTACTTGGAAAGTAAGTACAAAGGGAAGGAAATTGCTATTTGTACGACAGAGGGACAAATTCAACCTTTGACACCCCTGTGGGATCACTGCAATTAAAAGCAGGGCTGTGGAGTCGGAAGCAATTTTAGGTGGAGTCGGTAAAAATGTACTGACTCGGACTCCGACCTCGATATAAAATCTTAACGACAATTTCTATACCTTGTGAGACGCCATCGGCCTCACGCTTAGGGAGATTCGACGAGGCGTTGAGCCACGTGGCGTGGGAACAATGCTTTGTGACTCTGGCTCCGGTACCTTAAAAATACAAACTGTCTACAAATCAACTGATTTCTGCAAATAATCATTAGACATATATTTAAATATAGGTTATAAGTCTAAAAAAGTAGCCTGATGATTCACGTGGTGGTGATGAAATATCTTATGGTACCACTTACCATTTTAGTAGGTTTACCCTTATTAATACATATCGAGCTTTTATGAAAGTGTCGGGGTCGGAGATTTTAGCACCGACTCCACAGCCCTGATTAAAAGCATGGGTAGCGTCAGTCAGACTGGAGTACGCAAGCACAGAACTATATTGCCCCCCCAATCGCACAAGGTCTTTTAACGATTCTCGCGTTTCTAGTTACATTTGAGTCCCGGTATACGCGTGGTCCACTTGGCTGTGAATCGTGTTAGTATATCGCTGACGCCAGAGTTAAAATGTGGCTGGCAGCCCCCACAGTACAGAGGTTCAAATCCCTGATCGCTGTGGAATAAAGGTTAAGTAAGAGATACAAAAAATTTAACGACAACGGAATTTAATGACTTGTGACGGAATGTAACGTGAATTGCGAAATAATAAAAAATACTCTAAAATGCTTATGGAGAAACTACTGAAAAGATGAACTATGATAATCGATACAGGTGGCTCTCACTTCAAAATCTCACACATCCATGGTTTTGTTTAAGAATTATGAGGAGCACCAACGTCCGATCCACAGCAAAATTTTAAAGCCTATTACCTGTGTCACACCTCCAGGCTTATCAAAGAATGTGACGCAGATAATAAGTTCGGCACTGAAAAATTCTGGCCGCAGTTTAACATCAAAACGATGACTGTTACACTTTTTTTAAAAAAAATTTCATTATACGCGGTGATTAACGGGAACATGAGAGTCGCCTGTGCACGTAACTTAGGAAGACAACAATAATGAGTTCATTAACACCTGTACAAGCGACAGACAGTTACTAACTCGGCTTCAATGTCGTACAAACAATTCGTCCGATACTAAACACAGTAATGAGTTAAACGCTAAAGTTACAGTACACCAATTTTACTGTGACGATGAGAAGTCTTCAGAAAGAAGCATTGATACTAAAAATAATTAATCTAATTAATTTCATTACAGTGAGATGGCGAGACATCAACTTACTCAGATGAGGAGAACAACGAGAAATAATGTGATCCCATAAAAATCAAATTTCAAAAAAAAAATATGATGTGCTGTGTATTTCTTTTTTAATAACTTAAATAATTTCAAGAGGCATTACGGATGAAGCGTAAAGTGCGACTTCTAAGACTGTGGCTGTGATAGAACGTACTGCACGTATTTCGTCGTGTATCTCACAACGCAGGGACAAATGAAGGTATAAAAAATTACACCAGTATAACATGTTTCAATGATTGTGAATACCACAGGTAATTTTTACAACGAAGATAATGTGATGTAAGAGAAAACGGTGACACATCAAGAGATGATGAACCAAACGCATGGATAGATATGCATACAAGATCCAGTGCCAAACAGCGACCATCGTCCTACCTGCAGATACATATAACTAAAACAATAGTGAGATTTTACGAAGGCCGTTTTCCGAGATGTAGGGCCATGCAGTTCCGTAGGTACTGACAAATGTTTCAGAGGAACTTACGTCCTCAGTCATCGTGGCACGGTAGAACAACCTTGAAGACAGCCATCTTCATACTCGTCATCATGGGAGCCTAAAATATCACATTTACCACAAATTAATACTATGTGGCATGCTAAATTGTTACTGAATAATATTTTGCCAATGGTATAAATTAATTCTTAAGACGGCTGTCTTCTGGGTTGTTGCGCCGTGTAGTCTGGTAGATGTTTACCAACGTTTCAGAGGTCATACTGCCTCCGTCATCAGGGCGACGACAGCCATCTTCAGACTAACCACTGTGAAAACCTCAAATCCTACTAAGATTTTTCTTCCGTATTTCTTTAAGAAATGTTCATTGTGAGATAAATTCAAAAAGTAAAGTCACGGTACGAACAGAAAATTATAAATTATAAAGCAGCCTATTATCTGTCAAACTGTCATTTTTCCTTATCCGCATTCCTACTTCCATACATTACAGTAGTTTTCTCATGAAGAGAGAAATTTTCCTATAAAGACAGATTTCCACTTGCTATAGATTCTGTTTTAAGTAGGTTCCATTGCGAAATGTACAATTTAATATTATCCTCTCATAATCGCGAAGGTTACCCCGACCAAACCTTTGTATAGTCTATTGTAAAAATTATCGTAACATTAGTTAATATCTATGCTGATTGTGGGTAAAATTACTGTATCGATGACGCATATTATGGTGGACACGGTTATAAAAGATGTGGTGTTTAACATAGCAGAGATTATTGTAGTGATGATGAAGGCTTTTGTTGCCTTTAAATCTTGTAGCATGTTAACCAAATTATGACTGGATTAAAGCCTCGACCACAGACATTTATTTAATTTCCTCAAATTCAATCTAGATTTTTCATGCGTAAGAGCGTCATGTTGGACCTGCGTGATGTATTAAATAAAATTTTCCATTTTCCTTTATAGTTGCTAAGAGGATGTATGAATGTTGTCCTGGGTTCGCTCTACAACATTAGCGAAGAGGGCCATCAGACAGCCGCTTCCATACTGAACAACATCGTGCTAGCTCTTGGAGCCCTGTCGACTGTGGTCAACGCCATCATATCATCCTTCGACATGAGCGAAAGTGTAGTCGGATAGTTGGAAAATTTATTAATTAGCTCCCTTCGATATTATACAGACATCCGGTGACTTAATGTCATCACTTAAAATTATTTCCAGTCAGAAATCCCATATAAACATATGTCAGATTCTAAACGGTTAAGGAGATACGGATGTATGAAATTCAAGGCGATATGAGACTGTCGTAGAACATCAGAGTCATCTGTGTCCTGTAACAGCGAAAAATCGTTGATGTTCCGCTCTTCAATTTAGTTTGCTTTTATACTCCAAGCTTTTCACTGAAATCTATAGAAGCGAGGTCCGGCGACAGTAGAGGCCAACTCTGCGGACACCACGACCAATCCAAAGATCAGCGAACAGCTGACTCTAGTACGACATCATGTGTCAACCGAAACGCGGGGTGACCCGTCACACTGGAAGCACATCTGTGATGGTGTTTTGTGTCGTTCAAACCATCTTTGATTTATATATATAAAGCCGTAACCGTTGAGAATCGAACTCACGTTCATGACATTTCTGACTGGGAATGACTTCGTAAATAAGATCCTGAAGTCACCGAACATTTTGTATATATCTTCGACAGGACTACATTTCTCACCTCCCAACGCTCTGCAAAATGCGTTTACAGAGAAAAGAAACAATGCATCCAACTTTAGTGTTCATGTAGTTCACTGAAAAACCCGACGTAGGGTAGAAATGATTTTGTCTAAATATGACGCCACAGGGCGTCGGTACTTCAGAAGTGAGGAATCAGAATTACAATCAAATCGACTGAATTCCCGGTACCTGTGGATGGAAAGGTGATGTGTGGGCCCCAAAAGACTTACAGGACAGTGTGATGAAACCAACTTGTGTTTTATATTGATGGAATTACATATACATAATAGGTTAAAAATATTTATGATTATGCAGTTATAAAGTCTACATCATTTATAAATTTATAAAAAAAAATAGGTGGTTTAAAGTGAAATTTAAAAAGCAGATCACTGATCTTCAATGAAATTCGACTGAAAATAATTATAGACCTGAATATTCAGTGTAAAGAAATGTAAAAATAAATTAATTTAACAGATATTACACACAATGTTCCCAAAATCGTATTTTTTTCTAAAATTGTAATCTTGATTTTCATTAATTAAATACACTAATAATTTTAAGTGTTCTTATAAATGTATATCTGCAGATGGACACAAAATTGCATGATGTCGGGTGATTACGTATCATCAGGTATTACAGGGACGACAGAAAACAGCTGCGAAATATTTTATGGAAATCTCAGAATTTTTATACATAATAATTTGTTTCGATGCTCTTCTGTTTCGGAACCAAACTAAACAGCCCGAATACGGGGTACGTTTGATACCCACTGCATTGTACGACGTCTACAAATTAATTTCTAAAGTGTAGGAGGGGAGGAAAATAACAGAAAAGTTACTAAATGTTTAATTTGCACTTAGTTTTATCAAAGAGAAACAAATTCACTTTGAGCCAATCGCGATGTTTTTGGAGAGAGATTTCAACCACTAAACCTCAACTTTATCACGGCCCTCGCACTATACAGCAAAGATCGAATCACTTACAATTTTCAAACGGTATATATATATATGTATTTCTGTTGGCCGACGTTCTACTATTTATCGCTGTGGCGTCGGAAAATGGTCGATTTACGGTTAGGATAGGAAAGGTGAAGTAAGGTTGGGTAAGGTCAGGTGGGGTTATGTTAAGTTAGGTAAGGTTGGGTTATGTTAGGTCAGGTTTGGTTAGCTTAGAATTAAACGGTTGCTGAGCGACGAAAACAGCTGACATAGATCGCTTCGGTTACTCTGATAGAAAACTGATGTAAGCGATAAGTAACCTAATTACCAGATCGGAGACTAAAAAACAAACACGAAAGAGTCAACAAAGATGTTTATTTCTATCAGTATACTTCAAGCAACGGACATCACCTTTTAAAGCCTTTAGCCAAGTCATTGTAATTGATGAGATAATGTTTAATACTCGTGCCACAGCAACATCGAAGGCTCAAAGTCTTGCTGATGATGGAAGCAGTATTCACCTCCGAAACGTTAGCGAATTTCTACCGGACTACAGGTAGAAACATCCTATCTTTCTGATTTGCATGTTCACTTCAAAGGACTTCGCTATAAACATGTCTGTTTGGAACCAATTATTCAGTCTCCACTAAAAACTAGACAGGTGTTTTAATTTATTCGTAACCAGACTTAACGCCCTGCGAACGCCACCAAACCGCAACAAACACCAGGGATTGTTTCACAGGGTTGCTATAGTACCCAGTTTCGGCTTGGTTGGGGGTGGTAGCAACAGCGCTTTGCTTTGTAAGCAGTGGGGTATTGATTTACATACCCCATGCAACCCCTAAATATGCCGTAGCTAATATCTACAGGGTAAAACTGAACACATTCAATTCATAAAAACTGAATTGAATTCGCAACTGTAATAAAAAGTATAAAAAGTGGAGTATCACTTAAGTAAGAATATCTTACTGAGGGCAGGTGTTTTTTAGTGGACGAATCGATAGACAGAAACAATAATTAATAAAAATCGATTAAAATAGTCTCCCACAGGACCTTTATCTTATCTACATTGTATGTATCAGCCAAAATTGGTCCATCTACGGGAGTTTAAACTTAAGTTTAAAGAAGCCATTTGTATAATCTGTTGTTTATATACAGTACTTACCGTGGCATGCAGACTTACTGGATAATACAAGTTCACACAACAGGCTTCTTCACTCTTAAGTAGAGAACCTAAAGAAGGCCCAAATGCGCTGAAAGATACAGCGTAGATAAAATAAAATAAAAATTATGCAGACAAAACTATAGTGGGTCATTCCGAAACACAATTCGCTTTGTCATAAACCTGTCATTTTACAGAGTTACACAACTAACAATTCACATTAAAATTATCATATTCAGAACTAAATACCTTATGTCGTTCCCAGAATTGGATCAACCCAGGGAAGCACGCGAAGACAAGTTATCTAAGTTCTACAGAAATGCATGAAAGTCTATTATATTAAAACGGACCTCAAACGAGCAGTAAGGTCTATGTGCTACGTCCAACTGGCTTATTGTATGCTCCGATGGTGACACTAGTGAATACGATAATGGATATTATAGTTGCATAACAGGCGGGAATTTTGTTGAATAACTACGAGATTTTTTTTTTTTAGTGTTCTGTCTGACGACAGGTACGTATGAACAGGATCCTTCCCTCCTTTTCTCGGCCTGGGACCTGTTCATATACGTTCTTGGCAGATGATCCGGAAGTGGTTTGCCATTGCCTTCTTCTGTGTGTGAATGGAGTAATTGTTGGGATGCCACGGAGGAAAACTCCGTGTTGCCTAGACCACGGCCTTGCCCAACACAAGTTATAAATTCGGTCACCGCCGGGAATCGAACCCGAGACCCCAGGATTACAAGGCCAGCGTTCTAACCGCTAGACCACCGTGGTCCATTACGTTATCCAACAAAATCTAACACAATGAAGAAAAACATATAGAGAATCTCTCCGTAACAATCAACAATATCATTTTATGAGAACACTCGTACGGAGCTGTTTCTGCCACTTCCATTTTTTAAAATCACATTAAAATATGCAAAATTGCGATGCACTTTCATAATTTCTTTCTTCAGATTTGAAGCACAAAAGAAAATTCAATTATGGCGCCAGTACCACAAATAAAATGAATGCTAATTTTTCAGTCACTGGATAATTTTTCACTGAGATTCTAACAAGCACGAAGTTTGTGAAATTGTTCTCTTCCTACACTCTGGCCAACTGATCACCCATAAAATTAAGCATTGAAGAAAAAGAAACAAATATTTAAATAATTTCACCTATAAATTAAATATATTTTGTCACTGAACTTTTCAATTTGTATACGGTATTATTACGGAGAACAACTCAAAATGTCTAATATGCAATAAGCCTATACATTTACTTCAAAATGAAGTACAGGTAAAGAAATACAATTTTTGTAAAGCCTAAACTCATAAAAAAATTTTTGTATTTCTCCGATAATGCAAGTAAAGATTCTAAATTCTTTGAGATTTGGTGAAGAGGTAGGCTGTGGTATTGTGTGTTGGGCATTCTACCCTGAAGACGGAGGCAACGAGATGCTCTGAAACGTTATTAACCATCTAACAGATTAGATGTCTTAACTTATCTTTTCAGAATTACACACACTGCATCTCCTTAAAAACAAACCAACTGGCACATAATAATATTTTCATAATAAGGGTAATGGCAGCCGCAGCATGAAGCTGACCTTGTGATGATGTTAACTACACAAAACTTTACCTTTACGAGCTATATACATGCTTACAGCCTGACCCTAAAGCCAGGGAAGACGGAAACAGAAGAACATTATTAAAATGTTCAGTGACACTTTTGATTACTTTTGGTGAATGGCCTGTTTATTCAGCGGCCGAGTCGGCATACGACAGTTGCACAGTCGCGTGCTCAAGCCCAAACGCGTATTTCAAGTGAAGTATCAAACTCCCATGGCCAAAAGCGCATTCAATTCTAATGCTAAAGTACCCCGGCACTGGAGTTAAGTGAAATGATTCGCGTAATAATGGCTACTGCATGTTAAATAACCAATCGCTTAATCAACCTAACATTAACAATATGTGCATTTAAAACTGCGTACACACTTAGAAATTACTTTAATAGTCAAGATTCACAACGTATGAAGCTCTAAAGAGCCAAAATGTATTTCAGTTGCATAATTCTAAACGGTTAGGTACTCAGTTATCGATCACCTTCTTCGACAATAAGTAAAAATAAGCAATGTTTTACATCTGTGATAATTTTGTGTTCTAATGTGATATTAAAGGATCTGCATATAAATCTGATTGTTTTTTTAAATACGTTTCTGTTAATGTATCGACCTATAACCCAAAAGTAACATTACTTCATTTCCAATATGCACTAAAAACTATTTTACCACTTGGTGTGTTGTCATTTAACAACTATCCACAGTAGGCAAATGGCGGAATAGAGAACAATGGTCTGTAGCAGTTACACACTATTTTAAAAATGTACTTTCCATCAGAAGTAAGGATAGCTCAGTCAATATAGCGATCGACTACTGACTGGACAATCGGGGTTCGATCCCTGACAGGGGCAGAGGACTTTTCCTCTAGCCTCTGCATCCAGACCAGCTCTGGGACCCACCCAGCCTCCTCGCCAATGGGTAGCGGCAGCATTTTCCCGGGGGTAAAGCCCTCTCTCCCGCCAAGCACCTACATGGCGTGTGGCTTTTCTTTTACCGGCCATCAGGAGCTCAAGTGACGCAATTATTAAATTATTTAACTCTAACTCATCTTTTTTTTAAAGATGCACTAGCTCAAAATTTTCTTCCTAAATCATGATCCCACTTACCACCCAACATCACACTAAACAAAATACACAATTCAAAAGTAAACGACTGATACTTGGCCCCATAACAATTAGAAAGTATTCAAACTGAAAGCGCAAATATCTTGAAAAAAAATAAGTCTAATACGCATAATATGAACATATAAACTCAAAAAAAAACAGTGGTTAAACACTGAGAAGTGTGTTTTTGTTGATAAAGACTAATACAAGCTGCCGACAACTGCTAATCACTCAGAAAAATCCGGAGTCATAACGTAACCAAAAATAACACAACCAATCTACTGCCAACAAAATCATTTTTATGGAAGGCATTTAAAAGATTGTTGTTTACTCATCACGGGCTTTTATCAAAAACTTCAATTCCCTTTCCGCTATTGTGGGTCTCAATAATGGCAAATGTACAAGGCAAACGACAACTCCAACACAAAGAATTATAGATGTGAGGCCCTGGGCTGCCACTGTTCAAACTTTCTATATACGGAGATAGAAAATGGTACATGGTCTTTTTTAAGTAATTAACACAGAAAACTAAGCCTCTCCCATAAAGAAATTAGTTGTGGATCAATTCCACCACCACCACAAGTACTCAGAATGAACTATTTATTAAGAGACACATCACATTAGTTTAATTCCACACTAGGTGTAAATATTACGTTATCCATTGCTACAAGAATTCTGGACTATACTGCTGTGCTGCCAGGACATCAAGGATACTTTGACAAATGGCTCTGACATTGGGATTCACCTCAGTATTGTCATGCAGATGGTGTAGGATCAGACTGCCTCCTCCTTCCATCAGCATTGGGCAGTACCGCTTTGCTGCAAACAAATTTCAGATTTGACCCATACACTAGTGGAAGTGTTTCTTGACACAATGCATGGGGTAAACTGGTGAATACTAATACCAAGGTTAATGCTAACAGACATAATAAGTTATGAAAAGTACATATAGCATAATTATTCCAGTGAATCTGCTCTGTTGCTGCTTTTAAACTTAAAATTGAGAATATTCTCTTATCAGTAGCTTATTACAATGTGTTGTTTATTCCATGAAAACATGACCTTTAACCTTAGATCAGTGGTCCCCAACCTTTTTATGAGATCGTGGCGGGCACCAACCAATTAACAAAGTCAAATTTTCTTTTCTCTGGACAAATAAGATATGGACACCAAATAATACGCAAAACAACACGACGTTTAATGATACAAGAAACCGTGCAATCAAAAATACGTAGTTTTATAAGTACAATTATTATTACTCAAGTGGGAAGTTAGTGTGATGTTTGGTGCTGCATTTCATTGGCCAGTTTTTCAAATTTGGGCGTGTAGGATGATGTTGTCGCTCGCAAACAATCGTCAAGAAGGGCGTCAGTTAAGTCGAGATCTGCGCTTTGATTTTATAATGTTCATGGTTTAACGACCTTCATTATTCAGTATAACCTCTTTCCGTAACAATGCGGGCACCCAAAGAAAGCCTTGGCAGGCGCCATGGCGCCCGCAGACACCGCGTTGGGAACCACTGGTTTAAAGCATGAATTCCAACTCTTTGCTATGGACAAAGTTGTAAAATTTTTCATAAAGATTATACTGAGCCAAGGGATGTACATGTTGCATGATCAAAACCCAGGACCTACGTCAAACAATTTTCTTCTAAAAGCAACCCACGTTACTTTCAATCTTCTTGTTTAATGACCGACTAATTTTCAATCCTTTATAAGACTGCAGACAATATATTTGATCGGAACCTCTCACTTGGTGGTCTGCAAACATTTCCGACAACACTTTCATGCAGATTTGAAGAGAAACACGTGAAAACATTATTCCAGTCACAGATCATCAAATGAGTGAACAACCACGAGAGAAGACAACTCACTGGTCTGGGCGTCTGGAAAAACATGCAAATGTGTGCTTACCACTGACTTTATGATAATGAGCAATGGACAAAGACTCTCCACGTCACCATTTGTAGAAAGCATGTTTTGTGGTGAAGCAAGAGAATCGTTTGGTATTCATCAAACATTTCATTTTGTTCCTACTGCATTTGTCGCATTTAACTTTTGTACACGAGTATAGCAGTCAGATATAAACGGGACGCCTCTCGGCACAAAAACGACTACATTACATAAGGATATATCTTTTGATGTATCACTGGTGCAAGATTTTAAATACAGTAAATTATTTAACTGTATTCCACAGAAATTAAAAATGATTTCATGTGTTTTCATTGGACGCTTATTTAAATTCTGATACAAATTTATATAGTCTGTCATACTACAATTCGTCGTCATAATTATCCGATTAAATACTCTGAAATATTTACACAGTCCATTAAAGAACATAATTTCAGAGTAAAGTTAGCTCATTTCAAAACGCTTCTTTCCATGGGACAGAGTTCAAAAACTGTCTATAACGTAGCCACTTACCTCAATCTCTGATAGTGTTTGCGTCCACCTGTAGTTTGGAAGATCACAGCCGTTACCAGAATTGGGTTTCAACTTCCCCTTCTCTTTCGGGTCCTCCTCTTCATCCGAGTCCACTTTCGCTTCCCCTTCGGTTTTCTCAGATGGAACGACACTGGGTGTGTCATCTGAACTTTCGGCTTTGTCCTATAACAAAACCGGAGTTCCAATGATGGTGATAATTCCTCACTTTTCTAAGAGTACCAAAACAACAAGCATTAAACAGACCAAAATATGGGACTTGTAATTTTTCTGGGTACATAGAGACTGCAGTATTCTAATTTATAAATATATACATTTACCTTCATCTGTACAAATGCACAACCGTACTTCAAGTCAAAAACCTTCGTTATTAACATAAGTAATTCTTACACGGTATGTGAGAAGCAAATTATGTACATCTTAGTACAGACAACATACATACATCTTTATTACAATCCACGGATTCATAAAGTTAGTCAGATGACAGCACAGCGTGGAATACGTCATACTAATACAATACACCTTAAAGATTTCACATACTATCCTCGCTATGTTAGGTGACCTGTACAATTCACGTAACTCCTCCTTGAGCAAGGGCACAGTTCGTTAACCATACACCACCGAAAGAATCTACAGCATTTCCATCACCAATTTTCCCAACTGCTTCAAACTTTCACGTTAGATCATGGTTTGTGGTGACACGTTTCTGAACTTAAAAATTGTCCACACACTATCCTGTTCTCTAAATCCCAGTAAAAAGTAAAGCTGTCCCACTATATGCCAAGTAGGCGCTTGGGCGGAGAGGAAGTATAGCTTCTCTTCCTTGACCTCGGCACTAGATGGGGGTAAGTGGTCAGCATCACGCCCCGGCCGTGCTTTACCCCCGGGAAAGGACCCCGGTACCCATTGGATAGGAGGCTGGGTGGGTCCCAGAGCCGGTCTGGACGCAGAGGCTAGAGGAAAAATCCTCTGCCCGCGTCGGGGATCGAACCCCGGTCGCCCAGTCCGTAGCCAGTCACTATACCGACTGAGATACGCCAGCTCCCCTCTAAGTCCTAATACATTCACTAATCTATCAGGAACTGAAAAATACTGCTGTATGTATAGGGTATACATATGAAAACATGTATGAGCACACTCCAGCCCACCTGCATCTTTCTCTCTTGAAGCTACCACACGTAGCGAAACTTCAGTATGTAAAATATGCCAAAACAAGATCATTTTCTTTGCATCCACAATTTGTGAATAAAATATGCCAAAACAAGATCATTTTCATTGCACTCACAATTCGTGACATATACAACATGGCAAGAACTGTTATTAAAAATAGTAAACCACCCTGTAGTAGCTAGCGTCAACAAGTACATTATGACCTTGAATTACAGAGATTTATTCCCTTTATAAGAAAGGAAGACAAAAACATAACTCTAATAAAAACACAGAAATATAGCAATAAAGAAACTGTGAGAAGGGGAACGAGGTTATGAAGTTATGAGTTTCATAAGTGTCACTTCATGCCCAGAAACCTTCTCATTTTAATCTCGGAAGAGAAAGAGTCAGAGATTGCTCATCGGTCAATTCTGAACTTAGGAATCTGTAAGAGATAAGAATCTCAATGATTCCTTTCTCTTCCATCTCAAATGTTCGAAACAAAACTGCGATACCCTGTCGAAATACAAAATACAATTTGCTTCTGCAGTGCATTTCATACTTTTCTTACCAGGTTCATTCAATTATTTTCTCTGTGTCGGTTTATTTAGTTACTGCATATGTTAAATACTATAACAGTAAAACGAAAGGATGACTACAAGTCTCAGGTGGGGAAATATAAGACAGAAAATGTTCACTGATTACTTAAAGTACTTTGATAGCATAAAACACAAAATGGCATGGCACTGTATTTGGAAACAGATGTTGGTGGAAGTTGTTAACATTTTAATAGAGGATTTCCATTGGAATCGCATGCAGTATATAGAGGGGCATTGTAAAGTAAAGTAAAGTTTGTCCCACTATACGCCATGTAGACGCATTGGGGGAGTGGAGGTATAGCTCCTCTCTTCCTTGACCTCGGCACTAGATGGGGGTGAGTGGTCAGCATCACGCCCCGGCCGCGCTTTATCCCCGGGAAAGGACCCCGGTACCCATTGTAGAGGAGGCTGGGTGGGCCCCAGAGCCGGTCTGGACGCAGAGGCTAGAAGAAAAATCCTCTGCCCCCGTCGGGGATCGAACCCCGGTCATCCAGCCCGTAGCTAGTCACTATACTGACTGAGCTATCCCGGCTCATAGAGGGGCATTGTATCTGGGGTTATTAGCAGATGACTGAGGAACACAGAACATTCAAGCCAAGGAATCAGCTTACAGAACGTGCTTTAGTACATGAGCTTCTTACAGGAAAGTGCATTTACTCCGCCATATTAAAGGAATTTCCTGAACCCATTCCATACTTCTAACGATACCAAACATGTTTCTTCCCATTCAATGGTGTAGGGGGATGACATAATTACCATCATACCTATTTCCATGAATGAGAAGTCTAGAACAGAATTACAGCACCGGCTAGCCTCATATCGAACAAGGTAGTTCGCAATCTTATTCACATGCACATGTGTAACAAATATTAAAAAAGTGCCAAAATAAAAAGATCTCAATGGATACCTTTTCAATTTCATTCTGTAACTGCAACGCTTCGTCATCTGTCAGTTCAGTTATAGTGGCTTCCTCTTTAGAGACGAGGACTTCTTCTTCCTTTTTCTTCTGTACTAATCTATCTTTCCTCTTCTTTTCAATTTCCTCTCTCTCTTCTTTCTTTTTTGCATGCAAATCTAATGCCTGTTTCTGGTACTTCTTGAATTTTGCCATTACCAACTGTAATAAGAAATAAATTAACATTAACCTTAACAACAACGTCTTTTATATCCATGTATCACACCTACAGATAATTCAGAAGTATGAAACTCCCTGCAATAGCCAGATACAACTGACAAGCAGATATTAATAGACAAACGGCGGCACAGATGATATTTTTAAAAAGTACAGAGAACTGAACGTTAACACAACATGAAGATTTCTGTCTTCTCGGTTGTTGCGCTGTGTAGTCTGGTAGATGTTTACCAATGTTTCAGAGGTCATATTGCCTCCATCATCAGGGCCCTGATGACGGAGGCAGTATGACCTCT
>NW_019060376.1:408582-433088 GCF_000696155.1 Zootermopsis nevadensis | reverse complement strand
ATTTTCCCAATTGGATTTCTTTTAATACAAATTAATTTATAAGGATTTTTTCTATACAATATTGCATGTTCATTTTTTACACTCAGTCACTTTAGCGATAAAATAAAGCAAAGAAGATGTTTCTGGTTTGTGTGTGCATGTGAAATTCTTGGTTAATAATTCACAAGAACTGACTTATCATCACATTATCTTACGTTACACTAGTTTTGGTTATGGTAGTTAATGATATGTTATAGTCTTTATACTGATTAAATGTAATTATCTTTAACCAACATAAAGTTAGCCTGACCGGAGGTAGAATGTCCTTACTGATGCTATGATGATCCTTTCTGTGCCATGTTTGGGTTCCAATAATATCGAAATCCCACCTACACACTGGGGGAAAGGAGATACTGCTCTTCAAGGATATGCAGATGACAGTTTTTATGGTATTTCTGAGGGGGAAAAACCGCTTTCCATCCCAAGACAAAACATTCAGTTCAAAAACAAGAATTTTGTGATGAAACAACAAAAGTATCAATATTACAGTTGAAAGCTGTGCATTCATTTTTAATGGTGGTGAGATGATGCACAAAAACCAAATTTCCTGTGTAAATTATGTCATGAAATAATTATTAAGGATTATATCTGATGAAGTAAAACAAACTAGCATTAAATCCATTTTCTATATTTGTTATCAAAACAATAGGCCTGAACTGAATTTCTCCCATTATACATTTCTTATTATGCTAGTGACCTCATATCCTGCTCTAACATCACTGGCTGTTGTCTAGTTTGTACACAATCAATCACTTTCATCCCTAATGAGAGTATTTTCATGATCTTCCCATATTTATTCATTAATACGTAGATTCACACAAAACGTACACTTCTAATATGAACATGGATAAAACAGTATTCTCCAATATTTTACAATGAAACAAGTGAATAAGTATCATATTTTATTTGAGTCTGTCTCCATTTACTTCCAACATAAGCATCCAAACTTTGTAAAAGTGCATCAGTGCAGGGTATGATGGACCTAGTTTCATCAGATTTGTGTGAACTATTTGAAACCTAATTTGTTAAATTCTTATGAAGGTGCTTCATAACATGCCCAAATGAGTCTTTAATTGTATGCTTCTACAGTGATTGGCAATGCAACTTATCTCATCCAAATCTCTAACTCATTAATAAAATCTGTTTATGAAGTAAGCACAGCATACATGTTGTAGTGAATGTAAGACTTGAGGTTCTCACAGCGGTGAGTATGAAGATATCCGTCTTCTGGGTTATTGCGCTGTGTAGTCTGGTCGACGGAGGCAGTATGACCTCTGAAACGTTGGTTAACATCGACCAGACTACACAGCGCAATAACCCAGAAGACGGATATCTTCATGTTGTAGTGAAGTTTAAACTATTCACAAATTTAACTACTGCTCCTCATGTTAACCCAAATACCATGACACTTCAGCTTCAAAAATTATGGATACTTATTTCTGTTAACGCAGCTTCAACTCCACACGTCATGTACACATAACATGATCCTTAGACACAAG
Source organism: Zootermopsis nevadensis (assembly GCF_000696155.1). The sequence goes on along the minus strand of NW_019060376.1, from coordinate 431,550 downwards.
AAGAATTTTACCTCTACCCATTTTTTTTTCCTTCTTCATGTCATATGTAGTCATTTTAGAGTATGCTCAAACACTTTAACACTCCTATTTCAAGGCTATGCACTCAGTATTTCATAGCAGGAGTAATTTATTTCAAAATAAAACTCCATTACAAACTTCCACCTTTTATGAAGGATAATATGGGATATTAAATTTCATTGAAAATGTTTCAAAACTCTTAAAAATCACCGGAACACAGGAACCTCTTTGTTTTTTTTACAAAATTAAGCAGACTTACTTTTTGATCATATTTTAAAACTTGCTGTAACATTGGTTAATAACACAAATTAATATCTTGCAGCTAATTTAAACTCATCAAGAAATAAAATTTTTAAAATATTGGATGAATTGAAACTGATATTTTACATACTGAAATCTCAATAAAAAAAATCCATAATTTGTAGTTTTAAATCAATACACAATGCTAATACTTTCAAAAAATTAATGTATGTGTTATAAATATACTATTCAGTCTGCCCCCTCAGATTAATATGGATGTCACTACTGATATAATATACTCCAATCGAAGTCAAATTAATTTTGTCACAATGCCTACGTGTTTTCTTCAAATTTGCATGCTACTGTGTGAACATAATTCTAAATCAATTGCTTCATTAAAGGCCACTTTGAGCACTCCAGCTACTTTGTACTAGCAACACAAAAGAAGGGAGCTGTCATTTTGCTGTGGATGTGTTAAGGCACAACACGTCAAGTGCAGATATTAAGATTCCTAACAAAGTTATATTACTTAACAATAGTTTAACAAAGCAAATGTAATACAGTATTCTATGATATATAACCTGCTAATAAAATCTTCAGCATACTTAACTTCACATAAATAACAGACATCTAACATTATAAATAACATTACATAAAAGTGCTCTGTCAATATTCTAAAACATGAAATGTACTTAAACTCCTCCCCCCCCCAAATTATTTGCATAACATCTTTTTAATAATATAACTTGATGAAATTTAATTGAAAGTAGTATTTGGAATGTTCTCAGATGTAACCATTGTATGTGTCAAGCACTGTTGTTATTTCCAGCAGTTAAATCCCTGAAGTGGCCTCCGAATAATTCTTGCATCAGTTCAGTTTTAGTCTTTGGTTTCTCAACGTCAGTACGTCTTTCTTCAGAAGTTACTTTGCCTTCCCACTGTTTATTTAAAACTCTCATTTGTCCTATAAAAGGTAAAGAAATGTTTAATGATGAACTTGCATCTGACGTAGAGTTAGTAAGAGCATTCTCTAAAATTGAGGAACTTTTGTCCCCTGTATCGACTACAGAAGGGTCTTCTCCCTCATCAATAGCTTTCAAAGCAGCCAATAGTTTCTTTTTCTCATGGTCTTTGGTTTCTGGAGCTTTTGATTCTGAATTATTCACCACCTGTTTCAATTTAGTATCTGTTATATCTCTTTCAGACAGAACTTCATTTTGAATTTTGTTCCGAGCTCGAGACGTTTCTGACAAATGTCCAGATGCTTCCGCAAGTCCATATTCACAGGATGTATCATTTTTAGTCCCATTTTCATTAGATGATACGTATGATTTTTCTCTTTTAAAGGTTGTCATATGTTTCACACTATCCGTGTCCAAATTTATTTCATCACTCGGAGACGACGTTCTACTTCTGATTTTGTTTCGTAATGCAGGCGCGGATTCTTCTACAAAATTTATTTTTTCTGTTTTTATGGATCCCTTTCTGCTTAAAATTTTATTTACTGCAGGCATGGATTCTTCAGTATAACTTGTATTTTCCCTTTCTAATGATCCTTTTCTACCAGGACTTCTGTTTGTTATTGTAGATATGGATTTTTCTTCAGCATAGTTTAACTTCTCCATTAGTAGTGACCCTTTTCTACTCTCATTATCTGACACCATTTCTTTGAGCCCATTTTCAACGCATTTTAATTCAAGAACTAAAAGTGAATCTTTCCCAACATCAATTCCTTCTCTTGTATCAGCAATCACGTTTGTAAATAAATCATTTCTTCCATTTTCCTGAAATGATCCGCTCCGGCTTGTTTTGGTGGAAGAAACTAAATCTTCATTCTCCTTTTCCAGATCTTCACTTTTACGTGTATCATGGTCATCAACGCTAAGGGAGAGTTTTTCGGTAGGCTCAGTGTTTAGAGATGGTTTTCTTGAGCCATAAGCTGTTCCTAAACTGTAAGGTTGTTTGCTTACATTATCATCTGTCAAATCAGACTGTCTGTCATCAGTCAGGACACTAGAAGATGGAGTACGTGAAGTAAGGTCACTGCTGCTCATTAGGTCATCTGTTTTGTTTACAACAGTTTCATATAATTCCCTTTTTAGTACAAATTGTCTCTTATTTGCAAGTTTCATACGCCTGGTATTATATCCATCAGAAGGCATGTGGTTTCCTGAGTTAATCTTTACTGCTTCTGTACTTAGACGTGCGGAACCATATGTTGTATTAGTATGGGAAGCCTTAAAGAAAGAGAGAAAGCTTTGAAAATTAATATGTAACTACAGTCAAACCCCATTACATTGCCACACTTTGTTTACCACCAATATTGGTACTGAAGCAGGCCTGGCAGTAAATTTGTTTTGCCTGTATTAAAGAGCTGTATGGTTTGCAAAATACTGTAGTCAGGATACTGAGGGTGAAAGATAAACCAGAATTGTGGAGTACGTATCTGAACTTAACAACTTCTGTAATAGTACCATCTTATACTGTATTTACCTTAGTATAACCTCACTTCTGCAGCAAAAAAACACACCACTATTTGTGTACAAAATTTGTCGCACTCATCTGCTGACCAATTACTATTGCATTTTTTGTCAATGGATATTACAACAGCTGGCTAAAGATCCTACGATTACAACAGATGTTTTCTTCACAGACAAATCATGCTTCACTGAGATCGCCAACATCGATAACAAGCGTGGTCAGATGAAAATCCCCATGTAACAAGATCAAGAGACAGTTTGCCAACAAATTTCTATCCAAAGTGTGGGCTGGAATTGTAGGTGACTTCCTCATACACCCTCACATTTTAATCGTATGAGTTGGTGGCAGTTATTACCTTAAGGAATCAAATCTGTATTGCTGTCAGTATTACGTTCTGCAAGAAACTAGCAGCCTGTCACCAAAGAGTAACACAAGTAAAGAAATGAAAGTTATAAAAGCTGCTGGTGTATGACAAACAGGACTAGACATCTTTTTTCTAAAGAAATTACTTAGTATCTCTTTGTTCACATTTTAATATTATGCTGACCATACCCCAGCACCATCTACAGAAAAAAAGCAAAGTCTGTGTAAACCGAGAGATTTATGTACCTAAATTCGTGACCATTGATGACCTCTACAACAGGAAAATTACTGTGACAGTTTGACATAACAGAATGAATGCCCCAAAATTTTGGTTCTAGGGCTCTAAAAGAATGGGATATTTTAATTAGAGATGATAGCAGTATCATTGCAGTGTGCCGGAGGGACAAGAGAGGCAGAAACAGCTGTAGCTGAGGACAATTTTTGGTATGAATAATGCTTTGAAGCCCCAAGTAGTGAAAACTATAACACGCATTGGCTATGCTGATACAAGATGGGCAAGAGGTTTAGCGTAAGTTGCAGAGCAGAACTTCAAATTAACAAAAATATTTTATTTATTTATATTTTGAATGGATATGGGCAGTGATCTTGCTATGGGCTATGCTGGCCTTCCCTTCTGCAGGTCATGCAAGGATTGTCAGACTTCTTGCAATGCCTAAACCAGGCTTACTCATCTAAACACTAAGGGCTAAGAGGCACGCACTGGAAGAATTTGTAACTAGTGGCAGCCATCATACTTCTTTCTGGATGTTAATAAAATGGAAACCAAATTACAGTAAGAATAAACACTGGATTCTCAGTCAAGTTTTAGATCTAACAGTTGGTTGTCTAAGATTTCAGATGCAGTGACCACTGAGAGCTTCAAACGTAGCCCACAGACCCTTGTGCACGAATGCGTTGACTCATGTCTTCCAAAGAATGATAAATCAGGCTGGACGTGATAAAATAACTGTGTGTGTTTGAAGGGAAACCAACAATTTCCTCTGTGCTTGAAGTAGGTTAAGAAAGAAGGCAAACAACTTTGAGCGTTGTATCTTCACGATATGGACGTAATAGTAATTGACTTGCAAACATTAATATAACACATTTTCTCCAAACAGTGGTGGGCTAATTTAGCTTTGATATAGGACCATTCAAAAAGTTGTAAAGAAGTTAACTGAAATTCTAATTTTAAAATAAGATATCACAGGTTTGTTTTCTGCATGAGAATAACTGAACTATTAAAAAACTTGTATAAAGTGAAGCTTTCGCAGTGACTGAAGTTGATGAAAGACTGACACGGCTTGTAACCCAAGAGTCTTTCATCGATATTGTAAACTCGTTAAAATTACTGAAAATGTACTAAATTATCATGGTACTTTGTTTTGAGAACTTCAAACTGATAGATTTGGAGGTTAAAAATATCTGCAATCATTAGCAAAATAATGTGTTAAGTATTATCAGTCCCCTTCATGAAAACTTGACACATAAACTGTAACTTCAATACAGACAAGAACAAAAGTTATTATTATTCCAACAACAGGTTTAGATTAATGGATTAAAACAAACCCCATTTCTTACCATACAAGTTCCTTCACTTGACTCTTCTTCTAATTGTGGAAATAGTTCTGCCTCAGATTTCATTGAAGCATGCAGGTCAGGATATCTTCAAAGTAAATCAGGATTGTACAATGAATAAAAATGAAAGGAAACTGAAAATTCCAGGGTCTTCACATTAATAAATATTCGGTACTTGTGGGTTATCGGGACACATCGCTTTAAAAATAGGTTAGGTTAGGTTAACGTGTGTGGATAAATGACATATACTTTAAAGTTATTATATTTTATTTCAATAAATGACAACTAACCTAACCTAACCTATTTTTAAAACGATGTGTCCCGATAACCCACAACTACCAAATATTCTTTGAATTATGAAAAGTAAAAGATATAATTTCAAGCTTTGTGTTTAGGTCCTCTAAGCAACTGTTATCCATTTCTTATTCCCCTCATACAATCTCCATATCCAGCTAATTCCTTCATTTACGAGGCGCGTCCTCAAAGTAAGTTTCCCACTCGTCCCACAGCTAGAAAACCTTATATTGAGCGAAGCGACTGTGCGTACGTGATAGAGCAATGACGTAGCATGGCGCATGCACTAACGGCACCTCCCGCGTTCTCACACATCTTTTCCTACACCTCAAGAAATTCCTGTCCGGTGAGCGTCAGCGTTTTGAGAATGACAGAGAGGCGGAGATGGGTGTCACACAGTGGTTCCAATCCCAGGCGGCAGACTTCTACGACACAGGTATTCAAAAGTTGGTCCCACGGTATGACAAATGTCTCAATTCCGGTGGCGAATATGTTGAAAAATAGCTGGACACTTGCTGTATCTGTTGCTATAAATATTTACATGAAATTGTGTTTTGTTTCTGTAAACGGCCCCAGGGAAACTTACTTTGTGGACGAGCCTCGTACTATAGTAATAACAATAGTAAGCTGTATAAATTACACAGTTCTCAGTTATGTATCATGTGCTATTCTCATTTAACTTAATCTGTCTTAAGATCATTCTACAGGATATTAACGATGGTGTATTGTATGAGATTTGGCTAAAATTCAGGAGATTATCTGTGTTTCTCATAACAAGACGTTTCAGTGACAGATCCAGTCACTGAAACACTGTGTTACAAGAAACAACAGATGATGGATAATGTCCAAAATTTTAGCCAAAATTATTAATGTCTCTTATTTTTCCTTCTGTTACTCATACTTTTGTTAAAATTAAATTATTTGGTTATTCCGTCAAATCACAATGTATTTAAAATAAGATAATTAAAATAATTAAAATATCATTCTGTGTTCCATATCGAATAATCGATTTACAATTGGAACAGTTACAACATGTTTCGGTTTTATTAAACCATCATCAGGAGTAAAATTATATTAAATTTAAAACTCAATTACAATTTTTTTTACAATTTTTCGTAGTGTAGTTTTTTGGAGGTCGTGTCCAGATATTTTCATATAATGGATCAACTTTATTGTTTGAAGTGATGCTTTTGATGTTTACATCGGTCAGAGATGAAATAGTAGACAACACAGTTGTGTCTGGAGGTGATCCAGAAGTATTACCGTATCCGATCAAGGTTTATTACTGAATTGTAAAAAATTGTAATTGAGTTTTAAATTTAATATAATTTTACTCCTGATGATGGTTTAATAAAACCGAAACATGTTGTAACTGTTCCAATTGTAAATCGATTATTCGATATGGAACACAGAATGATATTTTAATTATTTTAATTATCTTATTTTAAATACATTGTGATTTGACGGAATAACCAAATAATTTAATTTTAATTTAATAAATCACAATATGACGCAACTACACTATCATACGTTTGTTTTAAAATACTTCCCTCAGAGAAAGGAACAAGATGCAACTCACGCATACAAATTATAAAATTATCACACATTCCAGATTATAATACTTTTTTTCCTGGAAAATACCATTTAAAATGCACATGCATCTTATACTATGAAGGCACTGCAGGTTTCTTTACCCCTAATATTTCCCTCTTAACTGGGTGCATCTTACAATCTGTAAAATATGGTTAATCTGAAGTATTTCAAAAATTTAGCATGAATACAGGGGGCAGTTTATTTTACAATACTTAAACCTGCAGTGAAAATGAATCAACAAATAAATAATGCCATATGGAGTTCTACTGAGGATTAATCAGTTTGGAACCAGTGTTACCGCACAGCTTACCTTGCTGGTCCAGCGAGTGACACCAGTGGTACTACAGATTGTCTATACTTGTTTCTGAAGTTTTGCTTAGGCACAAAATTTGCAATATATTTCTCCTTTGTTTCAACCAAAATTTCAAGCTTTGATATTTTGTCTAAAGCTTCACTCAAATGTCTTTGAGTTTCTTTGTGTCGTGTTATTTCATAACTTAACTGGTGTTTGAAATTCTTTGTCTCAAGCATTACTTTACGATGAAGTGTCTGAAAAATAAACATATGTTTCCTGTATCAAATTGACATTGTTCCATATATTTTTAATTAACCTAATGCTTACCAGCAACAGCAAAGACATAAATAATTTATGCCGTTATCCAGGACAGCCGCTTCTTGTACAGTGAACACAAAAATAACCCCAAGCTCACTGACCATTAGGGATAAACATGCGGGAAAAAGGGGAAGACCACAAAGCAACAGCACATAATGGAGAAAATACCCGGGCCTTCTTTGTGTACTCTCAGATGTGAAATTCTTATGTTAAGGCTGCAGTAGTAGCGTGCACGTTGTGTGTGTAAAAGTCGATGTATCATAACACCACAGACTGTGCCAAAATTAGAAGAGAAAATTTGGAACACTACATAATAATAAGATGAGGTGGTCTAGCGGTTAGATTGCTGGCCTTGTAATCCTGGGGTCTCGGTTTCGATTCCCGGCGGTGCCCGAATTTATAACTTGTGTTGGGATCCTGTTCATATGGACCTGTCGTCAGACAGAACACTAAATAATAATAAGATGGGGTGGTCTAGCGGTTAGAACGCTGGCCTTGTAATCCTGGGGTCTCGGGTTCGAATTTATAACTTGTGTTGGGCAAGGCCGTGGTCTAAGCAACACGGAGTTTTCCTCCGTGACATTCCAACAATTACTCCATTCACACACAGAAGAAGGCAATGGCAAACCACTTCTGGATCATCTGCCAAGAACGTATATGAACAAGTCCCAGTCCGAGAAAAGGATCGAAGGATCCTGTTCATATGGACCTGTCGTCAGACAGAACACTAATAATAATAAAAGTATACATGCTCATTCTCTTTGCCACCTTGCTATCCATCGCCCTTTCTATCTTACTACGACATAGCCCAATCTCAGTTATTTTGCATCCACTGGAAAAACACCTACGGCAAATTACTCTTTTCATACCTGAATCCTGAGATCCTGTTCTTTTATAATTTCTTTCAATTCTTCCATCTGTTCAGTAAGTTTCTCTCGGGTTCCTAAATGACGGTCTCTTGAAAGCTTTAACAAACGATGATGCTGATCTCTCAAATTTTGAAGGTCAGCATCTAATTCTTTTATCCGGTGATCTTTTTCACAGCACTCTGATTTCAACTACAAGGCAAAACAAAACAACATTGTATTTAGTTATTAAAATTATAACTTTATTTTCAGTAATTCTTCAAATCAAAACTCATTATGAAGAAAACATGACTACACTAAACCCACTTAATCCCTTAAACCCAATAACTATATGTACCACCTCATTTAATAATCAATAACCATGTATTATGCCCACTAAGTACGCTTACTTGTTTTATACGACTCTTAAAGTAAACAGCTATTACTTCCTTTAACGGTAAACATGAGATCCTTGTAATAGAGAAGTACGTTTTTTTTTTTCAAATAGGAAGTAAATTCTTAATTATTATTTACATGAGTTTTGGCTTCAAAGGGTTAAAATTAATACAAAAAAAGACAATATAAAAACATAAGTACGTGCTATTTACGTATAGAAATCAATATATTTTCTATTAGGATGGAATCGATCAACAATACATACTTGTTTCACCTTAGCTCTTAGAACGCGAACTTCTTCATTATGTGAACGAATAAGCTGAGGCAATGCTGCTTTAGTACTCTCATACTTGTCGAGAGCACGGTCCTGCCTCTTCTGTAGTGTCTTCAGCAATCGATTTTCTGTGAACAGCTCCTGCAAGGACAACTCAAAAGTCAGTGGGATGCTGTCACTAGGGGAAAAAAGAACACAAATCCATGCAGACTGCTTTGCAAATAAACCCTGACTTCTGAGGTTAGAAAGTGGTGTCTAATAGCCTGGCTGTGTTACAGTTGCTTTCAGTACAGACTGTGAGAAATGAATTTTATTAAATGGAGTGATGTGAGTTACCTACAAAGCCACAGTCATCACTTGCATTAACGCAGATAAGTTAATTATTAGACAACACAACTGATGAAGTATCCTGCTCCAACAGATGTAAATGGAATACCATCTAGATGTTGAAAAATGAAACAATCTTGAAACAATAAATAAAAGCAAAATGTCAGTGAAGTCAGAGGCTTAAATGATTAATATTCATCCTGGACTGAACTTGTTTTCAAATTCAGGCACTTATTAAAGCAGGTATGAAAATTAGTCAATTCACCTATCAGACAGGAATGAAAGTAATTGACTGGAAGAAACAGAAATATATTTTGTGATTGTGAGGATTGTGTTGATCTGGGCTGTGGCATGTCATCTTGTAGGCGATTACAAATTTTTTTGAAAAATATATCACCTCCAAGGGGTCTGACTAGGAACCTTCCTCCTGACAAATGAAGAAACAAATTTACAAAATGTCATGTTTAAAAATTTAAATAATAATCATGTTTCTAGCAATCAAAAATATATAAACTTTGATAAAAAAAAGTAATATTATACCTTACGAGTTCTGGCATAATAAATAATTCAGCTGAACATAATGAAAAATATTATCAGAAAAGCTGTTGTTTGGCTCCTTAATTGTTTTATTTAATAAGATAAGTTTTCATCCTTCAAATATCCATGTATTGTTTGTCTATTTCTCTAGGATTATGAGCTATGCCAGTATTCCTGATTCATTCCAATTTCCCAATACATATAGCTCAATTATAATAGTCCAAGGGAAAATGTATTAAGTTATGTCAAATAGAAGTTAGTCATGAACTACGAAGGATCTTAGGTTTTCACAACGGTGAGTCCGAAGATGGCTGTCTTCTGGGTTGTTGCGCCATGTAGTCTGGAAGAAGTTTCCAAATGCTGCCTCCATCATCACAGCGATGATTAACTCATCACCCTGATGATGGAGGCAGAAAGGACGTCTGAAACATTGGTAAACTTCTGCCAGACTACACGGCGCAACAACCTAGAAGACAACCATCTTTGTCATGAATTGGCACCCAGATTAGATGTCCGCAATTGAACATATTGTCCACGTCGACTTCATCATGAAAACTTGTTATACTGTCACAACACAGTGGAAGACCAAAGAATGAAAATAACAGCTATGTAAGACTTGAGGTTCTCACAGCGGTAAGTATGAAGATATCCGTCTTCTGGGTTATTGCGCTGTGTAGTCTGGTCGATGTTAACCAACGTTTCAGAGGTCATACTGCCTCCGTCATCAGGGTGGCAGTATGACCTCTGAAACGTTGGTTAACATCGACCAGACTACACAGCGCAATAACCCAGAAGACGGATATCTTCGACAGCTATGTACTGTATATAATAATGAACCTTTTCAAACAAGATCACCAGCTATTACATAAGCTTATGCTTTCTATGTATTGCCTGCATCACTTTATTTGGTGTCTGAACTCCACAGTAGTGATCTTAGCTGTGTTTGTTATGCAACAGGATGTTAATAAAGGTGTTCACTGATCAGTGACATTCTGTGGTGGGATATGTTCCACTGTTACATGCACACACTGGTCATATTTTACATACAATGGAGAATGTTATTATGAATAGTAGTACTGAGCAGTGTGTCATACCCACCCCCTCCCTCCTTCTATTAAATGTCAAGCGACATTCCTTATTTTTCTTTTTAGTTTCAATGCATAAGATATCTACCATTCACTTCCAAAACTCAGTGCCATATCTAAATTACATGGATTATTTATGAAAATTAATACAACGCATTTATTTAGTCAAATGTGATGATGCTTACATTCAGTTGAAACTGTGCATCTGTCAGTTCATTCTGGAGCTGTTTGACTCGTAATAACTTGGCAGACAAGATCTTTTGCGAATACCCATTCATGTTGGTTTTGGTTGAAGAACTGACAGACATAAATCTAGCTCCATAATTACTGGCTGCACGATATGGATTATCTACTCCTGCAATGCAATTATCAAGAATAAATGTTATATCAATAAAGCATGATCAATAGGTATGGAGAGGCAATTGGAAAGACCATTCTCGCCGTAGTTGCGTGGTCTGAGGCATCATGCTTCGGACCGGTGATACGGAATGCGCGCTGGTTCGAGTCTCGGGGGAGAAGAAATATTCTGAGCTTTTAACCAGTGTATGGAACCAGTGCCAACCCAGCATCGTGAGGAAATTGGGGAGCTACAATGAGTAGCGTAATCCGGTCAGGAAAGCTAGCAATGGCTGGGGGTTCGTCGTGCTGACCACACGTCACCCTATATCTGGTTGGATGATCGTTCACCTCTGCTTAGGCATGAGAACGTGAGGCCAGCAGTCAAGCTAGTCGGCTTTGGCTCTCTGGAGCTGTTATGCCACGGATTTAATTTAATTCTCAGAAGAAAACTTGTTTTAATAATTATCTTTTCTACCATTCCATTGCCATGTTAACATAATGTTCTTGATGGCAGTGAAGTTGTGAACAAGTGGTCATAAGCCATGCCATACGACTATGAGGCAGTACTGATAAAAGTTTCTGATCTCTTGAGATTTTAATTAATTTAATTTGATTTCTGTAAAATAATAACCCAAGTATGTTCGCATTATAAGAACTGAGGGCCCTGTTGTTTCTTCTAAACATTCATACAAATATACACTAAATTTAAAAAAAATATGGTCCGATTTACTGACTTGAAATATTCATATACTGAAGTAAGACTTTACAGAGAATCTCTAGATAGGCAAGTTTGGAGGCGTCACTTAAACGAGGCCAAGGCTCGACTTCAGGCTGTTGCGCCACAGAAGAAGTAGACTTTGTTTTGCATCTCGGACAAGATTTTAATATGGAGTTTTAAACATTTAAACTCATTCATCACTTTAGACAGTCATAATATTCCACCTAGAATCTAATGGAAATAATTAAATGTTTATGTTTTGTCACCAGACTAAAAGACAAAATCATTACATAAAGTTAGCTAACAAATCGTTAAAAATGTGGCAAGTTGAATTACTTGGGAACAATGGTAACAAACTGATACCGCATTCACGCATAAATTATGAGCAGATTAAATTCGGAGAATGCTTGCAATCGAGCACTTCATAACCTTTTGTCATTCTGTATGCTATTCAAAAATAATAAGTCAAAATATACAAAACTATAATTCTGAATGAAGATGGCTGTCTTCTACGTTGCTGTGCCATGTAGTCTGGTGAAAGTTACCAATATTTCAGAGGTGCTTGTTGCCTCCATTATCAGGGTGATGAAGGCAACAAGCATGTATAAAATTTTAATAAACTTCTATCAAACTACATTGGAGCTAATCCCTATCTCCCAACTGTGTAGGAACCTGAAGACGGAGATAGAGTCCCATCTCCGAAACGTCGTTTTTACGTTTTATATTTACTAGACGATGGATAATATCCAAGAAAATTTGTATTCTACATCGCATAACATCCCAGAAGAGTCACCTTCAACACAAATGGTTATTCAAGATGGAGAAAATTATGCGACATTCTCATTAAAGTACTTCACATTCCTTGTGAAGGCAGTGTGTTAATATTCTGTCACAGAGTAAGATCCAAGGATATTAATGTAAATTATCATAAAATACTCTAACTTTACAACACATTACGGTGATAGATTGATTCTAGGTGTATTTAATCATGCTTTTTCAGTCACAATGATACACTGCATAAAACAAAAAGTTATCTAATGAGTATGATTGATGAGGAACAAATCTGATGTGAACTACTCTAACCTTTAAAATACAGGAATAGGAGATTTAAGTCCCTGTACTATGGGTCTGCTAGTAGGACTGTACTCTGGGGTTAATGGTTTAGTGCCATGCATGTGTAACACATGGCAAGCTGGACCATGTCTAAAACTCGACACATGGTTGATAATGGATAAGTACTGTCCTGCTACGTTCCAAGGACTGAAGGAAACTACAGAATAAGTCGTGCCCAAGCTGACATTTTAAATGGGTACTTTCTGAATATGAAGGCATGCTAACCACAACATAGAATTTTGTATGACGGAGGTAAAGAGAAGAACAATTTTATCCTTAAAGTCAGAGGATCTATTTCACAGTGGTTTTAAAGTGAAATTTCTCAATTTTACTTTCTGTTTACTGAACCTGATGCTGGGGTTTGAACTTAGAACTTTACTGATTATGGAACAAAACAGACAACTGGTGTAGTACGGCATTGTGTGCACATGAAAAACATCCAGGACTTCTAAAGATTCACAAAGAAATAAAATTACAACAATGCTAGAAGCTGGTACTGTTGTTATTAACTACGTAACAACCTACTGCGTACTCACGTACTAACATAAGACTTCCGAATCATGTCTTTGCAACTTCCCCATACATACCAGTACCCAATAGAGGATGAAGTTGTCTTCTCTTTTGTAGTAGATTAGCAGCACTTTTACACTTGGAATGAAAGCCTTCACTAGTACCCGTGCAAAATGTTTCATTACTATATGTCCTACCAAAAAGATATAATGAAATCAGTAGGACAAAAGCTTGATTTTAAAGTCATCAAATATATAAAACAACAAATTCTAAACAATCAAATAATGGAGGACGAGGCAAGTAGCATGCATGGGAGAGATAATTACACCCAAAATCCTAGACAGAAAACCTAACGGGAAGAAAGTGAGAGACCTAAGCAAAAACGGAAAGATAATTTTAAGATAAATTTCAAGGAAATATGATACGACAGCATGGACTACATTAACGTCTGAAGACAGAGGACCAGTGTCAGATTCTTGGGCAACAGCAGTAATGAAATTTCAGATTTCATAACAGGCACAGAAAACTTGTTGACAAGCTGAGTGAAGTTTCTGTTTCATGTAGTTCATTAATACATTTTAAATGTTAAAAGGAAAACAATTCAGCATATATTGGTTAACACTGACACTAGTAACAGAAATACTTCAACAATGTCTCTACTGTTTGAATTATTATAAATCTATGTTCATTTATTACCAATATGAATCTACTGTTGATCAATAGTTGACACGCTATATATAAAAAAGACCACCCCATTATGCATTCATTTTATGAATAAACTGCAAAGAATGCACTGAATAAATTATTTACTGGTCTAAAACCAATATTTATTTAACCAACTGACTAAAAGATGTAAAACCTATAAAATTAGCTTGAAATAAATAGGTATATATTACTTTTGCTTGCATTCATATTTTACATTAGTTCACGCACTAGTGTCTGCACATTCTAGCATGAAGTCTTACATACAACCACTAATCAGTGTGAACAGAATCCAATGCTTAATGCCTGAAACAGATTTCTCACTAAATCCTCTTAACTGAACGCCTATTTGCCTGCCTGGAGTGCTTTTCACACGAAGTTATAAAAATATGCTTCATAAATGACCAACACAAAAAAAAAATAACAGAAACTTGCTCATATGCACAGTATAATTACAAAAATATTCTATTAACTTTTTTCATTTTACTACATTACCTGAAAATGAAATGTTTACCTTTCAATGTTTTGTTTTTTATTATCTTCTTGCATGGCTGCGATCAGTGTTGGTTCCATGATAATGGACAATTGTGCCTCTAGAAAAGAACTTTTTCAATTAGTCACATATGTTGTTCAATCAAATAATTACCTTTTGTGATCCAATGTTACTAACCTGAACAGGTCAGGATGTTCAGAATTGCATGAAAATGGACATCAAATGGTTAGTGAGGTTAGTGTTTTGTATTTGGGAGAGGATAATTCTTTAATATAAGTAGACAACCAGGTGACCATTTGTCATACTATACTTCATCTCTTTTCTCATGAAGCCTGCCTTTCATTGGGGCATACAATAGCCAATCACAATACTGCAACGGGGACAGCCTTCAGTTGCAGCCTGGCAACAGTTTGAGGTTATAGTTTAATAATTTTAGCACAGTTATTAATTTTCAAAGTGGGTATAGGTTGACATATGATTTTATACAATTCCTTATGTTTATCATTCAAAAATGTGTGCTAAGTTCTAAAGGATTCATGCAAATCAACCTTCAGATATAACAAAATATCATTTTTATTAAGCAGCTCCACTAATTTCCATTAAATTTACAGTATAAACTGCAATTAAAGCATTACATTTTAATGGTATTTTTGATTTCATTGTAAAATAGATAACAGCATTAGTAATTTCCAAGAATGTTTTGCAAGCAGTCTCCAAGCCAGAATAGAATGCCTAAATGGCAGAAGGAATGAGGCATATTTCATATGCTGACAGATGCCCACTTTTAATCCCAGACCTCTTATACAGGGTAAGCAACATTGCTTAAAATCCACTCTATCAAACCCAGGGAAGGAATATGATCCAACAATGTTAAAACAGGAATTAATTAGAGATTACTTTAAAAGTCTACTTTAACACTTAAAATTAAAGTAAGTTTTCAGCACTAGAAATAATGCATGATTACTGGTTACACAGATTTAAAATTACCAGTGTACTGAGCTTCTATATTTGGAGAAGGGTTAACTGAAGTACTTAAAATAATATTATTACAAATAATAAAATTAGGCAAAGTTATGTTTAACCAATGGACATATTAAATAAAAGGAATCAAAATCCCAACTGTATTTTCTATGTGCTGTAACACATATTATGGACATATTAAATAAAAGGAATCAAAACCCCAACTGTATTTTCTATGTGCTATAACACATATTGCGGTTCTGTACAATTTTCACGATACTGAGAGTAAGTTAACATTTTTTAAAACCACAGTGTGGTTGGACACTTCTAATTCCTGAAAATCTAAATGTCTAACAGAGGCAAAATGTAGAATATTTTATATAATTATTCTCTGCTCTTTATGTTCAATCATACAGACTTCTAAAATGTTGGAAGACCCAGAGATCCTGACTAGTAGCCTCCAAAATCTAGCAGGGACAGAAAATTAGCAACATTAGAAATGTTATAAACCAAATTTCTTTTTATACAGATTCTAATGCTATCATTTCTATGTTGGTTCCTTAATGATTGAATATAAGGAAAGTGAGGTTAAAATCCTACCACCATATCAACTGCCAGACATTTCAAAATGACTCCTGGAAATGTCCTTACTTGTATTACATTACAGGAACTGAAGCATTTCAAATTAATAATGTTAATTTTTTCCACAGCTTCAAGTGATATTGATATAATTTAAAATATATCTACCAAAAAATAAACACACATATTACAATCATGTATCAAATGATAATCTGCCTTTAAACTTCATCTTCCAACTTGTTTACATATACTGCATTCAACTGTCTTCAAATTTCCAAAGTCAATTAAATAGAAAACTAATACTGTTCCCTTCATTTTATATAAAATTATACCGAAGTTAAAACCCTATCTTTTAATATTGTTGAAAATGTCCACACAATTTTAATATACATACAAGTAAATTACCATACCTGAAACATAAATTTGTCACATACTTGAATTCAGCAGTAGTTCAGTGATATCCATGAACAGATGTTGGTTACATTGATTACCCCACTTTTCACTCTTGGAGGGAATTCAAATGCAGAGAATACACAACAAAAACTATACTTGGAAAAACAATTTCCAGTTACAGTAAATGTATACATCCATAAATACAAAGATAAAATACAAATGCTGATTATTTACAAATGACTGTTACAATATAAACACAATTCATACATGTATTTACATATTTTACTCCAGTTTAACATAGTCTATGCTCCCTGCTGAGCAGCATGACCTGGTTTGGTTTCTACACTTGCTCTCTGCTGAATATCCCACATTCTTGAATAAATGCTTTTAGGGTTAGCTAGAAGCTGGCTGTGAGTTCCACTTTCAGCTACTCGACCTTTGTCTAACACCAAAATCTCGTCTGCATCCATTATAGTTGAAAGTCTGTGTGCAATTACAATTGATGTACGGCCTTCTGTAGCCCTTTTCAAGGCTCCCAGTATATTCTGTGAAAGAACATTAAAAATAGTACGACCATTCTTTTGGACTTAATCCATTGTCTTTTGCGCACTAAAACCACAATGTTTCGGAAATGGGTTATATTACTTTCAACCCACCGGGGTTGATATCAGCTATACTGAGGAGATCTTACCTGAAGACAGACAGGGAATCCACTCACCTCCTAAACACTCATGTTTCAATACATAAAGGATATAAAGTCCATAAAAAAGTAGTCATGCACGTTGTCACAAACCTTTAACCTTCACCTACTCAGAGGTCAGAGCCTATATAAAACATAACATAGCATATCATATCAAGACCACATAATTTCTTATAACAAAATATTTGTAACAGAGATTAGTAGGAAACAGGTTTTACTATATTTCGGAACGTATAAATGTGGTAAAGCAAATGCATGAATCTAGACAGGAACAAGATTAAGTAAAGACATGTTCAAATGCCAGCATCAATAATTCGATCACACAGTGAATTTTCTCAATGAGGTAGAATATCGTTTATCACTGAACAAAAACACAAATGAATTTTCTCAATGAGGTAGAATATCTTCTGTCACTGAACACAAACACAAAAAATATTATCAAATCTAAAACTTCTTGACGATGGTGAAGAGTCAATTGAAAAAAAATTTACTTGGATATTATCCATCGTCTAGTAATAAAACGTAAAAAACGTAAAACGACGTTTCGGAGATGGGGCTCTATCTCCGTCTTCAGGTTCCTACTCAGTTGGGCCCACTAGATAGAGCTAATCCCTATCTCCGGACAAATTAAAAACCTGAAGATGATGCTATGCATTGAAACATGTAGTAGTATAAAGCGCAATACTGTAACATCGTAATAACGATGAATAGCGCAAAATATCAATATTAATTTTAAATTTTAACATCAACAATTTAAAGTTTGTGTATAGACTTGAATTATATTATATATTTGATATTTTAAAACACAAACATGACGCATTTAAACTATAAACAAAAAATATGTATACCACGGCAACCAGAATGGCTGAGTTTAGGTGATGATGCACTGTGAGTATGCACTTCACTTTAGCAACATATCTGCTTGAGGGTTAAACACAGAAGAGAATGCACAAGAGATTATAGAGCAGTGGCTGTGTTACGGTCATTCATTACTCACACCTTTCGCATTCATGCTGTTGAAAGTTTCATGTTCTGAGTGTAATTTCTATGCTTGTCTCTACATTTATATCTTTCAAGTGGTTATAAAGTTGTAAAAAAAAAGTTTTGTAAGTACAGTACTGAGTATATGATCCCATGTTTAGACAGTTTAAGTGATTCTCATTTTTATGTACATAATAACCTAACCCTCACAATAAGTTCAGATTTAGCTTGAAGTTACTGTTTTTTTTAGCAAAGCAAGGAAGAAATAATATCGAACAACGGGGTACTTGTGACAAAAATGTGTTCATACAATAATTTTTTTTTTCTGGATGAATACATACGTACTGGGTACTGAGTTTAACAACGTGCGTACTAAGCACTGCTGTTACATTGCTGTAATCAATGTACTTACATATTCAGTGATTGAATCAAGAGAAGATGTAGCTTCATCAAATACAAGAATGGGAGAGCCTTTCAAAACTGCTCGAGCAATTGCTACTCTCTGTTTCTCTCCTCCAGATAGCTTCAATCCACGTTCACCAACCTGATGGCATTACAATTCATTTAAAAGATAAATACTGTATTTATCCAAATATGACATGTGCCCCAAACATTCTAGTGTTATTATTTGAAAAAAAACTAATGAAAAAATGTGATAAACTATATCAATGCCAAGTAGGATTTGAGGTTCTCAGTGCATCATGGTAGTGAGGATGAAGATCATCATCCTGATGATAGAGGCAGCAAAAACCTCTTAAATGTTGGCAAACTTCTACCAGACTACACAGTGCTACAACCCAACAGATTGCCATCATTATGTCAATGTCCCAGTCCAGAAATGTCACTTAAAAATTTATTAATTGCTGTCTTAAGCCTTATGAGTCAGAAGGTTGACATTATATTACCACAGTAGATGAATATTAGGGTATATCAAATCAAATAGGTTAGTATCAAGTAACTGTATCCTATCTGACCAGGTTTCAAACTACATACCTTCGTAACATGAAACCTGGTCAAATTCTTCATCCTCATAATTTGCTTCAGTACACCCAGGCAAGTGTCATAATAAAAGCTGACCACTATATGCCATATAGGCGCTTGTGGGGAGGAGGCATAGCTCCTACTTATTCTTAACCTTGGCACTAGATGCGGATAAGTGGTCAGCATCACACCCCGGCCACACTTTACCCATGGGAGAGGACCCTGGTACCCACTAGATAGGAGTTTTGGTGGGCCCCAGAGCCAGTATGGATGCAGAGGCTAGAGAAAAAAATCCTCTGCCTCTGTCGGGGATCAAACCCTGGGCATCCAGTCTGTCCGTCACTATACTGACTAAGCTACACCAGTTCCTGGCAAGTGTTATAATACATTAAATTAAATCAAGTCAAATCGAATCAGAATGATTTCTACAATGTCCCTCCTGGATCACCCACCACTAAACAAAACTGAATACAGTTAATTTAATATTTTATAACCTGAAGTAAATGCGCCGCATTTAACAATCTGAGAATTAATTATTAAATCAATTATTCTCTGTTTCAAAGATAAGGTTCATTCTCATGTAACAGAGATAATATTTATATGTAAGACTTGAGGTTCTCACAGCGGTGAGTATGAAGATTTTCGTCTTCTGGGTTGTTGCGCTGTGTAGTCTGGTCGATGTTAACCAACGTTTCAGAGGTCATACTGCCTCCGTCATCAGGGCGACCAGACTACACAGCGCAACAACCCAGAAGACGAAAATCTTCATAATATTTATAGGCTAGCATTTAAAGTTAACCCTTTTTAAAAAGATTTTAATAACTAGCATTAGCACATATTTTCCCTTATGAATAGTCAGACCCCAAAAGCTCGCTTAAATTCTGAATCATACCGGCGTCTGGTAACCCTGGGGCCACTGTTGGATTGAGTCATGAAGTTCTGCCATTCTTGTAGCTGCGTATACATCTTCTTCATTCTTCAACAGGTTACCATAATGCAAGTTGTAAAATATGGTATCATGGAACAGTACCGAGTCCTAAAAACAACACAGAAAAAGTTACCAGGTAAGCAACAATCAGCACAAAGTTTCTCAAGAATGATTCTGCTCCATGGAATTAGCTGTGTCAACATCTTTTATAAACAGCTGTTTTCACTCCAAGTATGATTTAAGTTAAAAGAAAAGAAAAAAAATAATGAAAATGTTCTAACCATAAAATATAATAAATCAGTGACAATATAATAAAATTACCTGAGGTACAATAGCAATAGCTCTTCTTAGGCTTTCTAATTCCAATTTATTGATATTCTGATTTCCAACAATAATTTCACCTTCTTGTGGTTCAAAGAAACGATAGAGCAGACGGATTATTGATGATTTTCTGAAATAAATACATAAAAAGTTCTTTATGTATATCACATAATCATTTATAAAGCTGAGTTCTCTGTACAAACACCGTGTTCGCGTAACATCGGATTTTTGCGGTCCATAGCTCTGACACAAATTTTAATAGCACTACTCCACTCCATTCCCTCATCCCAGTTTACAATTACATATTATCAATTTTATTCTCCAATTTATACACGTATTTTCCTATATTTCTTAACTCTACAGCATTAGTACAGTTTATTATTCTCTTGCAAGCTACATGTTCATTAATATTAAGAAGACTAAGCAGACACATGAAGGAGTAAATCAAATTTGCTTTCAGTTTAGCGTAATAATGAAAAGTTATGGCATAGATGGTAATGCACGTTACCAATAAAAGCCAACTGCAGTCCCCAAGCGAGGGGACACGGAATTTAAAGGTATCTGAAGTCATTAAAACACTGTGTAATTATTTTGTGTGTTCAACTTCATATCGGGTGAAAACTTGTGAAAACCGAAACTGAATGAAAATTATTCCTTGTAGAAATTTCAATTCATTAACATTCATAAACAAATTAGAGATCAATTAGACGTTACACTTATTTATTTGTAGTGTTCTGTCTGAGGGCAGGTCCATATGAACAGGATCCTTCCCTCCTTTTCTCGGACTGGGACCTGTTCATATACGTTCTTGGCAGATGATCCAGAAGTGGTTTGCCATTGCCTTCTTCTGTGTGTGAATGGAGTAATTATTGGGATGCCACGGAGAAACCAGGGAAGCCCCCGGAGGAAAACTCCGTGTTGCCTAGACCACGGCCTTGCCCAACACAAGTTACAAATTCGGGCACAGCCGGGAATCGAACCCGAGACTCCCAGGATTACAAGGCCAGCGTTCTAACCGCTAGACCACCGTGGCTATCTATTAAGCCATTTACTATTCAAAAACTGTTCCCTCCACTTCATCATTTCTTAAAATTTTAAAAGTGCATGTTTAACACCATCTTTCTCATGTCCTTGTCAGTTTCTGGACACCAGCCTTGAACAAAGCCAACCCACTTCTCTGACTTCTTGTACAGTAAACTGTGTATTCTTCCCTACCCTATTCCAATTTCATATCACGATAAAATATTAATGACCACTTTTCTGTTGCAACTGTAAATAAATTCTGTCATTCTATATCTTTCTGTAATTATTTTATTTGTCTTCCCAAATATATTAAATTAAATTAAATCCGTGGCATAACAGCTCCAGAGAGCCAAAGCCGACTAGCTTGACTGCTGGCCTCACGTTCACATGACTAAGCAGAGGTGAACGATCATCCAACCAGATACAAGGTGACGTGTGGTCAGCACGACAAACCCCCAGCCATTGCTAGCTTTCCTGACCAGATTACGCTACCCATTGTAGCTCCCCAATTTCCTCACGATGCTGGGTTGGCACCGGTCCCATAAACTGGTCGAAAACTCATGAGAAAATTTCTTCTCTCTCAAGACTCGAACCAGTGCGCATTCCAGCAGTCCGAAGCATGATGCCTCAGACCGCGCAGAGACGGCGCGGGACCTTCCCAAATATATCCTATTCCTATTTTGTCTCATTCTCCACTCAATTCCATTGCCCATATTACACATTTATAATTGTTCACTTGCTATTTGAAAGCCCTTTTATTACTTAATGAGTCTGTCGTTATTCTCTAGAACTCATAATGGATAGTTAAGAAACTGAAAGCCCATACCAGACATTTCATACACACTGTACACTTTCTGATTAAACAATTGTGTTTCGACAGTGCGAATGAAATATCTGAAGTTATAATCTTTGCATTTCTGGGTCCTCTTTCTGATAAATATTTTGCTTTAACTACACAATTTACAGATATAGAGTGAAATTTCATAAAAGGTTTGAGAAAATAATTCAGGAACTAATTTTTGGGAGGCAAAACTGAAGGTAAAAACAATATTTGCCCCCTTTAAACTACTGGAATTTCATAAATTTTTGTTCTTCTGTCATGACAAATGACAATGGTACCTCCTCCTACTGCTCGACAATAACAGCTAACGTCACTTACCTCAGAAGTTTGGCTGGGAGGAAATCACTCATGTTATTTGCTTGGAGTTTCATCCTGACATGCAGATGTTTGCATTCAGGATGTTTCCAAGTTTCATGTAGAATCTGAAAAACTGCTTTCAGTGTCAAACATTTCAGCACCCTGAACTGAACGGTGCTAACAGTGACCCCATCTCATATACTGAGAAGCGGTCATGATGGTGCTATTGATAGCACAACATTAAAAAATATATATATAATGTTGCAATTTCCTCCAATGGTATGGACCTTTGTAACGAGTTTCACGAAAACCGAAGATTTAGTTCAAAAGTTGGTGTAGAACTGGCAAAAAACATACATATACATGATACAATAAACATTACTTCACATACAGGACAAAAGCATAAAAACATACATGTAAATTACAATCATCTTACCCTGAACCTGAT
>NW_019060376.1:358010-408561 GCF_000696155.1 Zootermopsis nevadensis | reverse complement strand
GAAAGGCCATCTAGTACTGGCTTACCAGCAACGTACTCAAACTTGACATTGCGGAAAGTAATTGTCGTCGTTTCTGGAGTGATGTTCAGTGGCACAGCATCAAAACTATTCTGCAGGGAAAAAAATAGTTATCATACATTAATGATTCTTGTTATAAAGCCAAAATTAAGTACCATAATTCCACAATAATTTTAATTTATGCTTCCATTTTGTGTGACTTCCTTATACTGTTTCAAATTGCAAATGCACACTTTAAATACTATGTCCATTTGATGTTTATACACAGGCATTTCATAATTTTATAACGAAAACTGGCCAAAATACTGAATTTTAAAAAACAACATAAAACTTGTAAAATTAAATGGCTGCCATAATGCATTTAAATGCTACTGTGAGAGAGAGATAACAACCCAGTAATATACCACTTTAAAACGTTTGTAATTATTTAGCTACAATTTGTTATAAATAATACCACATCAGGCTCAAACAGGGTTTAAATGCCTCCACACTGAAGGTTTAAAATGAAGAAAATTAAACCAGCATCAAAATGGCTTCAGAAAATGTAGTGGTCATTTAAAGAACAGATTCTGTCAAAAATTGGTCAGACTTTGAACACTGTTACTTGTGAATACAAGTATTAGTGACACATACTTAGATTTTGAAATATTCCAAGTAAAATTGATATTTGTGTCATAAGAATAAATTTTACAAGCTGTACTCGTTACAAATTCAAATTATTATACTCGAATGATGACCAATCCAACCTTGACTTTTGTATCCATGGTCATCAGGGTAAACATGGTCTGCATGTCGATCAGAGCTTGTCGAACCTCCCTGTACACTGATCCAAGGAACCCAAGAGGCACAGAGAGTTGGAACAGTAAGCCATTTACCATGACCAAGTCTCCCACTGTCATATTACCTATATAAATGCAAAAATCATGAACTTGAAACATTCAAACACAACTAGAGATTCAAAACATATTCTCCAAGCACAATATTAATATAAAAATCTAAAAAATATGTAACACCACGCAGAGCAACTGTCCTGTAAACTTCTCCATTGAATTGCATTTACCTAGATGGTGTGACTTTTTGACTACCATATTCAGAGTTTATAACGACAATGTAAGTTGTTCCACCAAGAAAATAACAGTTTAACAGTTCCCACGTTTGTCAACATCATGAAGTATGTTGAGTTTTTCTTTTCTTTTCATTTGTGTTCCCAATCATGCATTATCTAATACATTTACATAAAATAACTGCAGTGCACACAACACGATCATCTAATGATTAAATAATAACAACAGTTAACTTCAAATCAATCACACACTAGAAGCTAAAATGATGCTTGCAAAATGGCATGTTTGCCAGATGCTGAGAAGAAAAACTGACCAATCACAAAACAACGGCACAAAACCTGGGACATTCAATGAAGTGACACATATAAATAAACATTAATAAAAATAAACATATTTTGTAGGAGCTAAAACCATTGAAAAATTATAGGAAAAGCAATGAACTGACATTTTTTTGTAAATTACGGGAAACCATACATTTTGGGAACGTAAAAGTAAGGTTTTATTGTACACTGTATTTATGATATTTAAATGATTGTTAATAAAGATACAGGCCTATAT
The DNA here is from genome assembly GCF_000696155.1 of Zootermopsis nevadensis. Next base: position 406,921 of record NW_019060376.1, on the reverse strand, counting down.
AATATACTATTAAACTGAAAATTCATGACACAGTACACTTCTATTTGTAACAATTCTGTAAAGATTTGTGGTTGATATTCAATACTGTCCACTGTATGAAGAATATTTGATATACACAACAATTTTAGAGATGGTTTTTATTCCTAACTTCAGGTAGATGCCTACTGCCAGATTCTTAGCCACAAAGCTTCAAAAATTAGCTCCTTAGCTCTGCTATGTCTGCCTGTGGTCGTCTGCATATAACTAAAAGAAACGCTAAGCAAAATCCCATAAATGTTGATACTAGGAAGTCAATGACAATACTTTATTGAAATGTAGAGTTAAACTATGACATAAACAAGTTTGTATAGCATTCCACAGTCAGCTAACTCAAAAAATGAATGCCTGAAATACCTTACAATACATCCAATAAAGAACAAACTTGTTCTACAGATCCATAGATTGATTTATAAATTATTAATTAGCACTGTAACACAAACTAAAGTTATTTCTTGTTAATGACGGTGACCACAGAAAAAATAATATACAATTACAAATTGCAGTAAAATCATGTCATTGAACGATAAGATATCTGAAGTAAAGCAAGCTGTGACAAATTCCTGCAAAAATGCAAAATATCCACATACAAATAGATGCTTATGAAGACCTACAAAAATATTCTGATTTACAATCCCTGTTAAAAGGCAAATTAGAATTAATACTGTAAAGTTATGATTGTGAGCTACTAAATGTATCCAAGTCAACGCACATGAGGTCAGCTAATTCAATGGCTTTGAAATATCATTAGATAAAAGCCATAACTGTTTGTTATACCGGGTCTACAATTTATGCTGTAACGGCCTTGCTTGCATTGCGTGCTCGGCCGAGTGCACTGTTGGTGTGGGATAGAGATAGCGTGTTATTCCCGTGAGTCACAGGCGAATCAGTTTCATTGCGTCTCTCGTCGCGGATTGACGTTGATAATATGGTGTACAGTATTAAGCAACGTGTGTTCTTAGTCGAAACATATGCCAAATATTCATCCTACGGAAGATGCCGCCGTAAATATCGCAGACATTTTCCCGGTGAAAGTGTTCCTAGCAGGCCCACGATAGAGAGATTAATAAAAAAAATTTGTAGTACGGGATCAGTTTTGGATAAAAAGAAGAACAGGAAACCACAATTCATTTCGGCAATTTCCCAAGAAGAGCTTCGTCAAGTATTTCGAAACATGTTAACGAGATGTGAAGCTTGCCTGCAAGCACAAGGAAGTCACTTTGAACATCTTTTGTGATTTAAGGTAAGAAAATTAATGTAATAACATGTGTTAGTGACGAGAAATATTCGTAGTTCGCTGTTACTAGCGGCACCGAAACTGATTCGCCTGTGACTCACGGGAAGAACACGCTATCTCTATCCCACACCAACAGTGCACTCGGACGAGCACGCAATGCAAGCAAGGCCGTTACAGCATAAATTGTAGACCCGGTATAACATGTAAAACACACATATGAAAATTTTGTGATATTTTTGCAGAATTCATTTTGAAATCTTTGGATTGATTTTTTTTGTACGAATTTTAAGACAAAACGAAATAATGTATCTATGTATTTATAACAAAATTATGTGAAATCATTCTGAATTATCTTCCTACAAATAAGTGTTTCTTTTGTGATAGCTAGAGGGCCAGATGATCAGAAACCCTGAATTACATCATACAAGCATTACCTTGCACAATTTGTTTGGCTGCTAGAACCATGATCAAGCTCAAAGCACCACTAAAGATTGCATTCTGTCCAAAGTTGAGCAATGCAAGGCTTGTGCTTGTCTTCAATGAGGCTGCTTCATATTTCTTCAAAGAACTATCATACCGATCTGCTTCATATTTTTCGTTGTTGAAATACTACAAAGAAGACAGCAGTTTTTTTAATACCATGAGCCATTAATTACCCTTGAGCACTTAGTGTATTAAAAAATTTTAGTTCACAATAATAAACAAGTTGAAGTCATATCTGCTCTTAAACACCAAGCCACAAACGCATTTAAAAGGGAACTGAGATAAAGCTTCAGCGAGCTCTTAACACTGCAGCTGTTTTTACCCAAGTTGATCAGAGGCTGGGCACAGTACCATGATGGGAAACAAATACTGATCATCCAGTTAGAAGCGTGTTATCTTGGTGTCTGAGCTATCATGGTTCCTTTATAACACTCTACGTAAATAACAACTGATGATACAATCAAGTCTGATTCTGATAACTGAACTTCTGTTTAAAAAAAACATCAAGTAAACAGAGAATTCACAGCAGAATCCGCTGTCTGCATTAAAATCTCTAAAAACAAAATCCCTACCCCTGTCAACACAGCCATCCGTTGTAGGTGGCATGAGACTGGATAGTGATATTCCGGATGGAGGCAGCAAGTTCCTCTGAAACCATGGCATAACCCAGGAGACAACAATCTGAACCTGCACAGCCATGAAAACCTAGAAAAATATTTCTGATTTTCACCACTCATGCCCATGGGTCCTTGCGTTTAGAAAGGACTCTTTCTCGTGGCTCTTACTACAGTGTCTGACGACAGGACAATTCACGAATAATAAATAGTAAAGGGCATGGAAGGAAGTGGTCATGGCCTAATTTAAGGTACTATCCCAGCACTCACCTAGAGGGACTGAGGAAAATCGTAAAAAAAAAACCTGTCAGGACAGCGGGTATCTAGGCCAAGATCTAAACTCAGGCCCTCCAAAATTCGAAGCAGAAGTGCTAACCACTTGGCTATGATGTTTGGTGGTGCCTTCCTAAAAAGTAAAGTTTGTCCCACTATACGCCATGTAGGCGTTTGGGGTGAGAGGAGGTATAGCTCCTCTCTTCCTTGACCCCGGCACTAGATGGGGGTGAGTGGTCAGCATCACGCCCCGGGAAAGGACCCCCGGTACCCCTTGTAGAGGAGGCTGGGTGGGCCCCAGAGCCGGTCTGGACGCAGAGGCTAGAGGAAAAATCCTCTGCCCCCGTCGTCCAGCCCGTAGCTAGTCACTATACTGACTGAGCTATCCCGGCTCATGGTGGTGCCTTCCTAGTTTGTGAATATTACTTACCTTAACAGTTTCATAGTTAATAAGTGAATCAACAGCCTTGTTTCCTGCTTCATTTTCAGCTTGGTTCATGTAAACCCGGAATTTCGTCCTCCACTGTGTAATAGCAAGAGTAAATGCTGCATATACACTGACACATCCCAATGAGACTCCAGCAAATGCTATGCCACACTTCACACCCTACGAAGAAAGAATATTAACAGTAAAACTGGTTATAGTTAAAAAGCTCATCCACTTGTAAATACCACTGTATTAAAACCCAGAAACAGCATAAACTTCAAAAACTTACCAAGATAGTACTGACAAGTGCCAGTTCAAATACTGTCGGGACTACGTTGAACACCATAGCTGACAGCACAAAATTGATACCTCGACTTCCCCTGTCAATAGTCTGGAAGTATTATAATAAAAATGTCTGAGAAAAAACAGCAATATTCACAAACAAAGGTAATAATGAAAACTTTAATATGAAATTTATAAACATGCAAATCCATTCATATCAGAAATTTGTGTATTGCATTTCTGTTTCTGTGTTGTCCAATGAAGTTTTATCTACATGAGTTCATATTTTTCTTACTATGTTTAAAGTTCAAAGCATTTTCTTAAACAATAAAAATTTTCACACCAAGTATAAACATAAATATGTGATCTACATTCTTTCAAAAATTACACAAAATAACAGCACACCTTTGAAAGAGCTCCAGTCTGTCGGCTCAAGTGGAAAGCCAAATCCAATTTGTGAAGGTGCAAAAACACATTACGTGCAATACGACGAATTGAATGCTGAGCAACTTTGGCAAACACTGCATTTCTCAGTTCATTGAAACCAGCGGCCCCAGCACGTGCAACACCATCTAGGAAACAATTTATGAACTTAGTGTTCAACGACAACAATAATGTTGCAGAATTAACATTCACTAAATTAAACCTGGCTGTGGTCAAGCTTGAAATGCTTCCAAGTACCATACCACTAAACGAGTAATCCTGAAGTTAAAGTATGATTGGCAGCCCTGTAGTATGAGGGTTCAAATCCCCTGCTCTCTTATGATAAAGGTCAAGATGACTAAACTTTGGAATGATTCATGGGATTGTAATGTGTAATGGGAGAATTCAGTCAATGGGTATTTAAGAAACAGTGTATCGGGATGTGGGCAGAATTCATCAAGGCTCTTGCAAACACGGTATTTCAATACATTAACAGAGAACTGAAAATACTATATAAATGAAGATTTCTGTCTTCTGGGTTGTTGCGCTGTGTAGTCTGGTCGATGTTAACCAACGTTTCGGAGGTAAACATCTACTATACTACACGGTGCAACAACTCAGAAGACAGAAATCTTCAATTCATGGGTTATTTAACATTACTGTATAAACTGCAATAGTTATACAGTGATGAATAAATTATGAGGTATATTTTAAGGTATTATGCCTTAATTCAATTATACTTTTCCATAATTCTGTGTGAAGTTTAACACTTCTGCCATTATAAGTCTCTGAATCACAGCCATGAAAATGTTGCAATGGAAAAACACATCAGTGCGGAAAACCTGTGTGTTTCAACTTTTTTCTACTGACATCCATCAACAAATGGAAGCTGATTTTTTCAGCATACCTTCATACATACAAAATACAGATCACACGTATAACTACCAAGTTACTGCTTGGTTCTATTGCTTAACTAACTCTTTAATAATATCCTCTCACATATACTTACAAATCCAAGTGATCACCTCTCTTCAGGTTTTCTAATTTGTTATGCGCTTCCCATCTCTCCAATGCATGATAAATGCCCCACTCACCTTATTTTCTGTGGTTTTACTGCCCCAGTAACATTTGGGGGAAGAGTACACATTAGCAGGTCCTCATTAACTTAAAATGCTTACCCAACATAAGAAAACACACCTGTCTTTATAAAAATAATATTGTAATGTGTAATGGGAGAATTCAGTCAATGGGTATTTAAGAAACAGTGTATCGGGATGTGGGCAGAATTCATCAAGGCTCTTGCAAACACGGTATTTCAATACATTAACAGAGAACTGAAAATACTATATAAATGTAAGACTTGAGGTTCTCACAGCGGTGAGTATGAATATATCCGTCTTCTGGGTTATTGCGCTGTGTAGTCTGGTCGATGTTAACCAACATTTCAGAGGTCATACTGCCTCCGTCATCAGGGCGATGAATATTCATCGCCCTGATGACGGAGGCAGTATGACCTCTGAAATGTTGGTTAACATCGACCAGACTACACAGCGCAATAACCCAGAAGACGGATATATTCATACTCACCGCTGTGAGAACCTCAAGTCTTACATACTATATAAATATTTTATGAAGATTCTGTGTAATTAGCCAACACTGTTACTACTTCACATCAGCATCGATAAACGCTGTGTAAAAAACTTTGTCTGTTAACAGACACACTTACAGCCAATAAGCATAGTTATCGCAACAGTTGCAACTGTGTCAGGTGCAGATGACATGTTCAGATAAGCTTCACCAGTGGCTGTAGGTGGTAACGCCTGGTTCAGATGATCCAGCGCATACTTGAAAGTGAACGGGACAGCCACGTTTAATACCTTGGCTCCAACCAGCAGACCGACCGCCACACATACACGTTTGCGTATAGCTGCATCATCCTATACAATATTTAAAATCAACATAAAAATGAACTCTAGTGTGTCATATTGCACTTTACAAATGACTGAATTATCACTTCATCCACTTGTGGAGTACACATCTGACATTCATTAATCTGATTAGTTACTTTTCCTTTCATGACTTATGGACTCAAACTATGATGAATGATTTCATCTTTAAAACTAATCAAAAAGAATGTTGAAGTTTTCAAAGTTTAAAAAAACACTAGTATCCATCTTCATATGCCCTACAGCAGGGTACAGAGGCAGGCTCTCATAAACACGATAAGAATTCTCCAGTTAATTAGACTAGATGAGTCACTATTAGCTTCTTAAGGACTCTGCATCATAAAGTTAGTTAAGCCATAGAACCATACTGGGAACATGTGGTAGGCATATGGTTATGCACAGTATGTTGTTTGAATCTTCATGGGATATTACGTAGCTATAAAGGCTTATGTATTCTACGGTTTTCCTCAGTCATACATGGCTTATGCCAGGATAATACCTTAAAATGTGCCTCACAAGTCATTAATACACATTATAACCCTTGAACATTATACACCCTGAAGATGTCAACTGTAATGTTTGGTAAAATAAAAAACCTTCAACATTCTATGTGACTTATTTCCAAGTGCCAAAGTTGTATATTAAATTCCAGCCATGAAAACGTGAAATGTGTAAAATGTGAGATATCAAATGTAACCTTGGGTACCAGAAAAATGTACAAACATTGTTAAACTGGATATATATATATATAAACAAACCTTTGGCCAAATATAAGTCAACATCCCCTTGAGCATATCCTTGCTGGTGACAGGCTCACCACTTAGAGGCAATGCTTCTCTGGCCATTGATAACGCTCCTGGGTGGAAACATTTTCTCACAGATTGTCCTGGCGGTATCTTTGCAGGAACAAAATTGCTGACAACGTTACCAATGTCAGGAGAGCCTGAAATTAGATAACATCCACTCTTTGTCTGATTCTGCTTCTGGTCAAGGACATGACCTGTATTGCTGGTACCCTGTAACAAGAGGAAAACATCCAAAATGTTGAAAATGGAACAAAAGAATCAAACACTACATTAACATTATCGCTGTTACCTATAAAAATTGTATACATGAAGCGATTTTCACCGAGACCAACCTTCACCACATGAGAATCTGAATAAATTATCAGCGCAGTATGTCTCACAAACTATGGAAATAAAAATTGTGCTATTGAAATGGTAGCAGCAAATGTTCTAATACCAGAACTGAAATTACACTAACAATTAATGTATTACAAGTCACTTGTAGTGAAAATGAGGTGAATGATGGATCACATCAGTGTGTAAGGAATTTAAAACAAATACTTGTAATCTGTTGCAATCAACAAATGTAAATGTTTATAATGGCATTGTCCATCTTCTTCTGAGAACTGCCATAACAAAATTGTTGTTTTTATCTCCTACAACACCCTACCACTGTCATCAGGACTATTTTATAAACATTTCATAAACACACACCTGTTTGGACTTCAAGATTATCATCAAATGTATCCTTTCAGAAGACACTGTTTTGTTCATTTTGAGCGTTATTACGGTGTTAAACATTACATGAGCACAAATGCATGTTATCACTTTCGTGCCTATTTTTAGCATACTTTCCTTCTTTAAGGAAGAAAAGTATAAACTTATGAGACACGCATGCTGCATTTGTCCCCACCTTTCAACTCTCAAAACAATTTACCAACTTCCTTGACATTTGTTTTCATGTTATGTTACTTGATGTCATCCCAACATCACACTTTTAATTACCTTCAATCAACAAAATCAACATAACAGACACAAAAACTTGTAAGACCATCTTGTACAATTTTGTTCGTGTGCAGTGATAATGTCACAATTTTCAATCCTCAAACATCACTTCAACCACTTGAACTTTTTTATGGGTGTGGTTCTTGCACACTTTCTCTCTCTAACAGAAAACAGTGTTTGAGAACAGTGCTGATGGGAATACTACAAACTAAGAGGGATGAGGATATAAGATGCTGAAGAAAACTGTATAAAAATGAGCTCCATAAATGGTACACTTCTTCAAACATGAAAAGGCTGATAAAATCAAGGATGGCTGGGATAGGCAAGCAGCATACATGACACACAAATGTTGGGAAAGTGCAGACTGGACTGATGTTCTGGTTCAGGATAGAAGCTGCTGGTGGATTCTTGTAAACATGACAACAAACGTTTGGGTTCCACATAAAGTGGGAAATTTCCTGACTAGCCGAGGGACTATCAGCTACTCACAAAGAGTTATATAGAACAGGATATTGATTTTGTACATTGCAGAACAAGCAACTGAAAATATTACCAGATTTGAATATAAAATAAAGTAAAATAATCAGCTAATAATATTTACAGAGACTGAAGGGAAGGGACCACATGAAGATGTAGAGGGGAGGATAACATCCATGGCAGGATCTTGTAAATTCAGGTGAACAGCTGAGTGACTATCAGTTTATCAAGACGAATTCTGCTCCGTGGAATTAGTGAGGCATATGGCTAAGCTACTGTCATTCATCCATAAGATGGTTTGCTTCAGGTTAGGCTTGCTAGCTGCTTGCAATAAACTGCATACTGCTTTTCTATTATTAATATATACATATATATTCACACTGACTGGAAAAGTTCCTGAAGTGCCCTTAAATTGCATTCATAATGAAACAGCAATATGAAAATCTTTAAATACATATACCCATTCACCATTATTCTAATATTTACTGCTGTGGAATTACTAATGGCTTACTATCAGTGGATATAAGTTTCTTCTGCACAGAAATCTGGTTATGGTCTCTAATAACCAGACCAGGTACAAAAATAAATCAATATGTAGGATATGAGGTTTTCACAGCGGTGAGTATGAAGACGGCTGTCTTCTGACGTATAGCACTATGTAGTCTGGTAGAAGTTTACCAACATTTCAGAGGTCCTCGCTGCCTCAATCATAAGGACCAATGACATGATAGAGGCAGCAAGGACCTCTGAAACACTGGTCAACTTCTACCACACTTCATGGCGCTACAATCCAGAATGGGTATCACTGTACAAAAATTACTTTTATAATAAAGTTCCAGGTTCTCATGGTCGCAAGTACGAAGATGATGTCTTCTGGGTTGCAACACTGTGTAGTCTGGCAAAAGTTAACCAACATTTCAGAAGTGCTTGCTGCCTCCAACATTAAGATGACGAGGTGCCATCTTCAGGGACTATTATGTTGAGATCTCAGATATGGGAGGACAAGTATTAAGGCAAAATGTATCCTGACATTTGTCTGCAGAGGCTGAGGAAAACCACAAAAAATGTGTTAGTTAGGATAGACAGTAACCTGACTGGGACACAAATTATGTACCTCCTAAACAAGCAGACAGAAGAGTCATATAGCTTGTTACAATGACATTAATAGCATTTTAAAGTAACAGCACATAACATATAAATCTAAAAAGCACAGTGTTAACTACCATATAAAATGCTCAGACTTGGTTGCTAACAACCGTGTTCTTCCCTTCATTCCAGGATTCAATATTACAAGATCTTTGTACAGTATAAAGTTTTTTCTGCAATCAAACCAAATAACAACACAGTACAAATATTTAACATCTTTATTTTTAGCAACATGCCACGCAGCTCAGAAAACCAACACCTAACAATTCAGATTCACTAACAAAGTTCCTTTCTCCTTCCTGACAGTTTCATATCTTACTGCAAGAAATTACCATAAAAATGTACATGTGAGTAGCGTAAAATGCATGTAACCATTTCTACATCCGCTAGTCCTTTACTACAAACTGAATTGGAAATCTCTGTGGTCAGATGATATACAATCTAAAACAGCACATTTCTCTCAACGCATATTATTTTTCAGTCTGAAATTCATGTCGCAAGAAGCACAGAGCAACAATTAAATATAAATGTATATTATTATCTTGCCAGCAGATGTAGTTAAGATTATTGGATATTTACAAGAAAAGGCAATACCATTACATACAGAATGTCCCAAAGAGATGAATACCGATGTATGTAATGGTTGCGGGTATACATCTCTTTGGGACACCCGCATGTCAAGGCTCCAGAAGTATTGTTGAATCTATTAGCTACTTTAAAGATTACGCCAACAAAGGGAACATTTTTAGAAAGGAGCAGCTTTCTTAGGGCAGCATTCAGTATGTCACAGCTGCAAGGTTAAGCTAATTCTCTGCTCAGAGAGGCAGTATGAATGTTTATGACCTACCTCCACATCAACTAGGATTTGAGGTTTTCACGGCAGTGAGACTGAATATGGCTGTCTTCTGGGTTGTAGCTACAAGGTAAATTTCTACCAGACTACACGCTGCTACAACCCAGAAGACAGTCTCCACATAAAATTTCACATTCATAGCCCCAATAGTTCATTAGTTATTTGACAAAATGAGAGCCACAACATTGCAGTTTTACAGTCTTAAAAAATTAACACAACTTGCATACTTTCAATATCCTATAATCATAAATAATTACAACACTGGCTTTCTAACACTTACACAAATGTGGTTGTAGTTTTTATTCATTTTTCTGTGGCAACAAAGTCTGTGTGTTCAAGATTGGAAAATTCCTCTTTGTTAAGAGCAACCTCAAGCACAGAAATGAAGATAATAAAGATACAACAAGCTGCCTGATGGTCTTGACATGAAATTCAAAAAACAAATTACATTTTACGGCCTCCACGGCCATCAAAGACCTGGCGATTAAAAAAATAAGTCTACATGAATACTGAACCCAGGTCACCCAGACCATAGGCGTACACACTACCAAGTAAATTATGATGGCAATCAAAGATTCTTCCACCAGTCTTTGAAAGTAACGGTGAAGAAAGTGGAAAATTGAACTGTGTATTACAGGGAAACAGAGGAGTGTCTATATCTAATATTTTGGCCATACCACAAAACCAGAGCCAAATTGGAAGGTAACAATCAACCAAGTCCCTTTGAAGACACAGCTTGTTAAATTGAAGGCTCATTTATTATTTCATTGTTAACTGTGCCCTTCTGGGTTGTGATGCCATGTGGTCTGTGTCCTTCAACCCGGTACAGACAGCCAAAGCTATCTATATGTAGCCCAGTCTCCACCATGAACTGGAATTTCTCCACAATACTGATTAAAATTACTATAGCAACTGGTAGATTCTCTGGGTTCTGAAACCACCTAAGAGAGTCACACAATCATGTAAAAAGTATCTAACTATGGTCACTTCTTACTCAGTTTCAGCACTACTTTCAATTGCATTTGCAGGGTGTTGTCCAGGCACAATATTAAGATAGTTGGCTGCCTGCCAATAAGAGTACCCAAGGCTGATATAGCATTCCCTGCAAGAGTTAGATAGTATACAATGTACAAAACAGATGTTCAACTGAGGTCAGGGTCACATAGCACTATCAGCACATCTTCCTCAATCAGCCTGCTGAGTCAACCACAGGAAACACAGAACAAAGCTGCACCATCACATCCAGCTGTAGGACACCAGGATCCTGCCTAAGAAATCCAGAAGCATGGACAAATACTCTTTAGGGTCTCCTCTGTCAACCTTCATCCCCATTCAAGTTAGCCACTGAGTCCTCGTATTCTTTTTGAATGATCACTGATTCAATTTCCCCCTCTGACTGCCATCGGCCATTCTTCTCCCACCATTCTCAACTTTATAGTAAAAGACCGCCCTCATCGTTTTATCCTGACATACTGTTCCTAACAGAAGTTGGCCATTATTAGGGCCTCTGGAGGAGCTGCACTTTTCATGACCTCTCAGCTATTTCATCTGTACTTTCATCTTTCTTCCTTTTCTTCCCAATTCCACTGACCACCCTCCCTCCTACAAAATCAGCTCACTTTAACGAGAAGCTGGAGGTGATATATTTCTCTGAAATGCTCGTTACCACCTACAGGACCACACAGAATTACAACCCAGAAGACCATGGTCACAGTCTTCACTGCCATGAGAACCTCAAATCTCAGACTCTTATTTCCTTAGTTAAAAAAATACTGATGATTTACTAAATAATATTAAAGGCTATATCTGTATATATGAAATAAATGTATTTAACTAATGTTATTCCAAACCAAACCCATTATTGTAATTAACATCTACTCCACAAAACCAGTTTTTTGGTGTGGAAATGCTATTTACATTACTGAGATTTCAGCCCTTTTCAACAAATTCACATACGCTAATACCAAGTCACTAGCAACTTCAAAGCTTCTAGAACAACCGTTAGTTATTTTCTGCTCCATTATTTTCAATACACTTTCAAATTCTAAATATTTCTGTTTGATTAAGTGTTTTCCTACTTTACAAATATGCATACTCTCCTCAGAAGTAAAATTAAAAGAATATATCTTTAAAGCTAAGACATCTTTTCTTGATTCACTTGTCATAAACATATAAATCAAGGCTTTCACATTAAAAGACAGACCCTCATAGTTACATGACAAGTTCTCTGTTAGGTTGTGACCTTTCAGAAAATTCAGTTTTGTAGTTGAACATTTAAATTCTACAGGATAAGTATCTTTTACAGAATTCACTACCTCTTCAAACGTCAATGGTATATAATCATATGGATTCTGAGGAATGATAAAACCATATTCCGTATATAGTTTAAGATTTGAATGATCACCATAGTGAATGAACACTTGTGTATTTTTGGCAAAGGGTACCAAAGTTTGTATTTCATAACTGTTTTTATCTGAACTAAGTCCAACTTTCACATCCACATCATTTGAATGATTAAACATATCCAGATATGGTGCCAAGGCTAAGCAGCTATTATCTTGGATTTTCAGACTATGGCTAAGCACTTTCTCATCCAAATATATGCAGCGAGTGTTCACAGCACACCATGCCCACCAATATTGATCACATTGGATTATACTGCTTAATGATTCACTACAATGCCAACACTTCCAACACTGCATATTTAAAATTCTTCTCAAATCACTAAAAGTGTCCATCACTTTATTTCTGTGACTTAAAATAGGTTTTAATAAAACAGATGGCAGTAACTCAAGTTCTTCATTTGAGCAAAACAATGGCATTGAATATTCCAAAGGTACACTGTTCAAATAAGGTTCCCACACTGAGCGTTGTCCTAAATGCTTCTCCCACACCAGAAAAGCCGCAAGTACTTGTTGAGCAAGCAGAGGTACTGCATTAGCCTTGCTAAAAAGCCAACCAATACCAGATCTTTCTACTACAGAAAGTGTTATAAGCAGTTCCAGTGGTATGCTCACTATAACTTGGTTTCTAGGGACATATGTTTCCGCCATTAAACCACGACCTGTATCATAAAATTCCACAGGACGTAATGAGCAAGTTTGTGACCAGCCATGTTTCTTCATCCACTGCATTAAATTAATTAAACATGGAGATGACTGAAGGTTTAGAGAGAGCTTTCTCAACGCCTTTCCTTTCCTTCTTCTATATGTCCTACCCATTTCAACTTAAGGTACCGCCTGAAATACTCAAATGTCACTAATGTCACACACCTGCAAAAGCTATACTAAAGAATAATCAGTAATCCTCATCACAGGCTAACAGGGAGGAATGAACAAGATGCAGAGCTCCACAATTTTGGTTTGCCACTTGCATGCAACATAGTCTACAGAAATCAATTCCTGGTCTGGACAAGCAATTCTGATGTTAAATTATAAAAGAGGCAAAATACTAACATACATACACACAGATCAGATGGGTTATCTTACTACTTTTATCCTGTTCTTTAAGAAAAAGATAAAAACAATTTTCAATCTTTCTCTCCAGAACTCCTTCGTAAAAGAACTGTACCTTAACACACGAAACGTAACAAGGCTACGTTTTGGTTAATTCACTGTACCATGTAATGCAAAATACTTCTGACACTCGTATAAAATTGTTTTCTCATGTACTTTATTTCACATAACGCAACTTACCCTTAAATTTGACAATATTTTCACGTCGGTTAACTGCTCTTTACTGTCCTTTGAAAAATTCCTTAACAACTTAAAGCAAACATTTTTCCTACACTGAAAATCACAACGTATAACTAAATTATTATTATTGTTAGTTCTTGATTTCCAACAGTTTGAATGGAAGGCCAACATACCCCTCCACCTCAATACTACGGCAGCCATACTCACCCAAACTAACCAAAATACATAGATTAATTACCTAGCATATCTGTGTCCACAGTCGACCTATCCTTCATTACTTTTCGATTGCAAAGAGTCCAGGAATTTGGTCAATTATAATAGGAATTATCTTCAAGTTTTCAAAACGTTGCGGGTAGATTCATGAAGTACTAATACCATGGTTGAATTTGAGGCGAGTGTGAAGATGACTGTTTTTTGGGTTGTAATACCGTGTAGTTTGGTAGAAGTATACTAACTTTTCAGAGGTCCTTGTGGCCAGGGCGATAAGTGCCCCGATGACAAAAGCAGCAATTTACTATTGTCGGTGTCAAGAGCTGTTTTCTTGCACAGATAACTGAAGTAAATTACCAGCATACACCGGTGTGAGAAAGAAATCCTGTTATTCAGAACGAGAACCTTTATCGAGGCTGAGGGATTACAGGCATATTAAGATTTGACAACAGCCTACTTTTTAAGGGCTTTTTGTTTTCATAAATTGCTATACTGTATGCAACAAAATCATTTCTAAAATCTGTAGCTATAAACCGCTAGGCGCATAGCTTTGTCTCCAAGAGCTGTAAAATAAAGGAAGGCAAACATTGAATGGGGAAAAAAAAAAAAAAAAATGTGTCTAAATATAAAAATCATAAGAAAAAAAACAGGCGTTTTCGTGTTTTCAGTCACATGAAATTTTGCCACTTCTACGTATCGTATAAAAATGGTTTATGAGTCTGTAGGATTTGTTTTTCATGGCCTTGAGTCCGAGTGGGATGTCAGGCCTTGTAGTCTGGTAGGAGGTTACAAAAATTATAAGTCAATACTCCACTGCTTCTTTGTAATACTGTTTTATTTTACACATTCTTTACTATATAAAATAAGATAACAAACAACTATTAACTACCAGCTGTGTCAGGTGGCACAGCTGGTAGCCCAAGAATTCATTATACTTAGTTACCATGAAAGCTTCAGATTATACATTATAAACATGGTGATTGAAAAACTTATTGAGAAGTGAACCTTAGATGCCCATACCACAAACTTGCTACCAACAGCTGTCATAAACAACCTAAAGGTGTATCCTTTTACAAGCATTATGAAGTAACAGTGAAGAATGTGGAATTGTGCATTACAAAGAAACAGTGGAGTTTTGACACCTTATATTTTGGCCAGGTGTCAGAGCAGGATCCATTGCAATAGCGTAAAACCATAATTGAATCAGAGGGTAACAATCAATCAATCTCTTATAGGTTAAAAAGACAAGGCAGCAGTCATATCACATGCAGACTTACCATTGGACTGAAATAACATGTTCTTGTAAAATTTCTTTAAATTTGTTATGCTCATCTGGTAAAAATACTTTATTTTGTGTAGAACTTTGGCTCTCCCATTAGCAGCTAATGATGCAAGGAATCTTACAATAAAGTCTTTTGACCAGGATAGCTGTTAGAAATGTTTTGCAGTCCATTGATAGTTTCAGATACGTGGTAAGCGGTGTAATCCAGTAGTAAGGAACATACTTCGTTGGCGATGACTCTGTTCTTCATACTTGGCACATCTAGCTTTCCTTTCATGATACAGATAAAATTTGATTCATAATTTTTAGGTTATTTATTTCAAATATCTATTACCTAGAGCTGTCAAAAATAAAAACAAATCTCTTGCACTGGTGGTATTTGTCGGAGAAGCAGTTTTTGTGGTTTCCAGTTAACATTAGTTCAAGACTCTACCAACAGAATACTACTGTAGTTATAAAAATGGTACAAGTCACAAATAATCTGTGAAATGATATTGTTATCAGACAAGTACTTGGGTCTGCACTTAAAGAATGGTATTCCATTTTATAAGAAATACTGACGAGTTTTATTTTGATTCTGATGCATTCAGTTATTGTTTGTTTTCGGAAAAAAGCGCATCATCACTATTTGAACAAAGAACTTTTAAATCAAAATGCCAATGAACAGAAATCACAGGAAACATTTTAGGTTCTTGATTTTTGTTGCACAGAGTATATAAATCTTCACCCACTAATGTGGGTTGCAATTTCCACTCTCGTCTAACTTAACCTTCTGAATCCACTTACCATAAATGTTCTTTTTTCCCAATTGTTCTTACCTCAGAAGAACCTAAACCATTTTATTGGTAATTTCAAATATTTACTAATGCAGAAATTGTCACAAAATCTTCAGAAACAAACATATATATTTCTGACCATAATGTTGATGGTTGACAGAAAATAAAATTAATTCATCCTGGTACTAAATGCAGATTTTTTACAACAGATCTAATAGATCTGAAGACCTAAGTGTAGATGAGAGGATAATATTAACATGGATCTTAAAGTAACAGGGTGTGAGGATGGAGACTGGATTCATGTCTTAGGACAGACCAATGGTGGGCCCTTGTGAACATGGAAATGGACCTTTGAGTGCCATAAAAGGCAGAGAATTTCTTGAGCAGCTGATAATCTGCTCCATTGATTTGTTAATCTAACAGGTCTCTGCATAGAATTATATTGCACAATGCTTGCAGTTGTCTTTAAATTGTAAAATGATTGCTGCACTAAATTAAGACGTGAACCACGCCCAATAATTGAATTACTATTGATTATTATTTTCACTCTCTGCCACTGATGTGATATTGGGGGATTGTATTACGTCTTGTCCCACTATGCTGGTGAGTCTTGTCAATTGTTCTGTATTTAACTCAATACTACCACTCAGCTGCTGAGCAAGCATCCCAGTTTCTGAAAATCCAGCATCTGCAGTGTACCGGATGCATTTCTGAAACACAAAACGATGAGATTTCTTCTTGCTTTCTCCTTATGTCCTGTTTGCCTAACCTAGTAAATGGGCAATAAAAATGTGGATGAAATTGTAATTGTTGTGGGATTATGGACAGATGGAGAAACCTGGTTGTCAACACACTTAAAGTGGACACGTCTTGGAAAAAACGAAAAAGAAGCAACTGCATCATTTAATACAAAAATGGAATTAATTGCATCCCTCAGCTATAGCTAATCAATCCTAAAATAAATATGGAAAGCTAGAAGAATGAACTGGAACATGGGAACCAAAATAATTTAAATGGAAAAAAAATTATGGATTACCGTACAAAGAAATTACTACAGCATAACAGACCTATGGTGTGACAAAGAATCCTCTTCGAGAAAGTAATATTTGCTCGGGTGGTCAATAAATTATCTAAATTTTATGGGAAAAACCAGACAGTGGTCAGATAATATTAAAATGTACCGCTGAAAACTACAGAGTAGTGATGAGTGATGTATTGATGTCAGTGATCAGGTTAACTGATACTTAAAAATCATGTCACCACTAATTACTCCATGATTGAAGCAGCAGATATTCTGCTGATAGAGTTACTGTTTACTTGGCTATTAGTTGCAGTAACTAGATATTTCAAGAATATCCAGTCCATAGAACAGGGCAACAGCTGGAAGAACAGCACAAGACTTCCTAATCTACGACTCCCCAAAATGCAGTACAATGAACAATTAGTACTGTGATAATGTGAAACTCACAATTGCTTCGTCTGCTTTATTTTGAGATATGCACACATCCGTGAAAAGTTGCAGAGCTTCAATGCTGGGAACACCAACTATGCTATTTTGGTCTTTCTCCAACTTGTTGAGAACGTCAAGTGCCTGACTGAATTTTCCGCCACGCAAAGACAACAGCATTATATCTCCAAGCATCTGGCCAGTCCATCTGCAATGGAAAAATGGAATTAAATTGCAATACCTTAATCCATGCTCAGAATCTCTGTACCGACAATCAGATTTTGCAATTGCAACTGTAGTGTGATTTATTGTTAATTACTGTTGATACGCCCAGAAATGTTATCAAGTAAAAAATGCTAGTCAGTACTGTCAAAGAACACGAATAACAATTTGATTACTGTCATGAAAGATTAAGACGGTATGTCCTACTAGCCTCCCTCCTGCCTGGCCACTGTTATTTAAGAACCAAAGATAAACGACAAAGACAATACCACTACAATCCTACAATATTGATGTTATGTACGAGGCGCGTCCCAAAAGTAAGTTTCCCTGGGGCCATTTACAGAAACAAAACACAATTTCATGGAAATATTTATTGCAACAGATACAGCAAGTGTCCAGCTATTTTTCAACATATTCGCCACCGGAATTGAGACATTTGTCATACCGTGGGACCAACTTTTGAATACCTGTGTCGTAGAAGTCTGCCGCCTGGGATTGGAACCACTGTGTGACAACCATCTCTGCCTCTCTGTCATTCTCAAAACGCTGACGCTGAGCGGACAGGAATTTCTTGAGGTGTAGGAAAAGATGGAAATCACTGGGAGCGAGGTCCGGGCTGTAGGGTGAATGATTAAACGCCTCCCAGCTGAACTCCTGCAGGAGACTTGCTGTCCGTCGAGCCGTGTGCGGCCTAGCGTTATCACTGACCGCACTTCACAGGCGGCGGGAGCTGGAATAAGAACCTCCATCTTCAACAGCTGCAACGATGCTACTGTGAGAACGTGGGAGGTGCCGTTAGTGCATGCGCCATGCTACGTCATTGCTCTATCACGTACGCACAGTCGCTTCGCGCAATATAAGGTTTGCTAGCTGTGGGACGAGTGGGAAACTTACTTTGAGGACGCGCCTCGTAGTTTAAAATTATATATGGTATGAATGATAAATTCAAAGAGAAATGGCTCTGATCTATTTAAAGTTACTAACCATAATAGTTGATAAACTAATATAAAAGAATAAACTAAATAAACAGACTTACAACATGATACACAATTTCCATGTCTTTTATCACTTCAATAAATTTTAATTTTTGTAGAGTCAACATTTATTGCCAGGAAACTTCGTGTGGTATAGCAATATGTAATCATCACCTGAATTGTCTGTACTTCTCTTCATTTGCATTGACTTCCAGCTTTTCCCAGGCATTCCATGCAATTTGTGTAAACTTATCTGAGAGGTCACTTGATGGCTGAGGTTCATTCCTCACCATCCCACCCAAAAGGGCACCAACATTATTTGCTCGTTCCGTGTGGTCAAAAATGACCATATCTGACCAAAGCTTTGGGAAATACTCAGCAGCTCCATTCATATCAACAGTTTTTATTACCTCCTGTACACAAACAGTATATGATTGAAACATACACGAACAACATTACAAATCTTTTTTTTTTGTCCGTCTAATCGCAATAATTCTTATTAAATATTAAAATATTACAATAATTAACATTTAGAATATTAAATGATGTTCTTTATCGAAATATTCGATTTACATTAGACCATAATTTTTCATGTTTCACGACATGTTTCAGTTCCTAAAAGAACCATCCTCAGGTGTATATAATTATATAAAGCTTCAAAACGATAAATAATTCAAATACAATTTTCATACATTATGCTAGCGTACATTTTTATCAGATTTTTACCAGATGTCAAACGATGTTCTTTTTCAGATTTTTATTCCATTTTTAATAACACACTCGATGTAATATTTTAATATTTAATAAGAATTATTGTGATTAGACGGACAAAATTTAATATATACTTATTATATCACAATATGACGCAACTTTACCATCTTATTACAAATCTTACAACAAAATCAATCTTTATGACGAAATTCAAATTAGTACCAGCACAATGACTCTGCAACCACATTGTAAAAGTAAAGAAAGTTGTTCCTGTGCCCTAACGTGAAGGGACGGAGGTAAGTGGTTACGACACACTAGCCACAACAGTTGATAACAAAGAATATCATATTACCTCCATTACTGCTGGTTCTGGGATGTAAATGTGTGGGACAAGCTTATTGTAGTATTCCATGAATACTTCAAGTGGTTCCATATTGCAGAGAAGCACAAAATAATGACGACTGCAACAGACAAATACACGCTTACAGCATAACAGTAAACATTCAAGACTTGAAAAACACATGGGACTTACAACATTTTTAGATTTCTTAAGCACCTCATTCATCATACAGTTTCTGTATCTGTTGACTTTTTAATCAAATGGTATTTTAAATATCTGATTGCAGAAGTGGCACATCAGACAGTGAGCAAAGTGACAAGTGGTTCCAGCTTTCTGTGGGTGATGTGATTCAAAATGGCAAATGAAAATCTGGCTCTTGGGTGTCCTCTAATAGCGTCACGCCCATAAGCAGTACTGAAATACTTCATGCATGTAAGCCTGAATAAACAACACGCAATAACCTTTATTGTGTGGGAATATATGATTTAAAACCCTATAATACGGTGCCGCCGGCTGCATTTTAACTTCAGGCTTATGCGCTTTACCAGTATGCCACTGCTGGGCTTCAGATAAGCCTTCATGCACGGTCAATAGGGAATAAAGGACAATCCACATAATCATGTAGATGTTAGATTGATCATTTTAATTTATAATGTAATAGTAGGATGAAAGATTGGTTTTATGCTCTGTAGATATCATTACCGCCACGGTGGTCTAGCGGTTTGAACGCTGGCCTTGTAATCCTGGGGTCTCGGGTTCGATTCCCGGCGGTGCCCGAATTTATAACTTGTGTTGGGCAAGGCCGTGGTCTAGGCAACACGGAGTTTTCCTCCGTGGCATCCCAACAATTACTCCATTCACACACAGAAGAAGGCAATGGCAAACCACTTCTGGATCATCTGCCAAGAACGTATATGAACAGGTCCCAGTCCGAGAAGAGAAAAGGATGGAAGGATCCTGTTCATATGGACCTGTCGTCAGACAGAACACTAAATAATAAATAAAAGATATCATTATGAACATGCAAAATGCATGTCACTTAGTTGACAAAAATGCACTGATCTTTGTACTCATAAAACAATAAATCTTATGTCAATAAGATATTCTACTGCCTTTCATTATAATGAAATTTCATTACTGTGAAAAAAATTGTCAGTCTTCGTAACTTTGTTGAAATTTTAACGTGTAAGTGCATACATATGCACATTCCTACACCCATCCACACACAAACACACCAATACAATTAAACATGGCTGGACGGCCGGGGTTCGATCCCCGACGGGGGCAGAGGATTTTTCCTCTAGCCTCTGCGTCCAGACCGGCTCTGGGGCCCACCCAGCCTCCTCTACAATGGGTACCAGGATCCTTTCCCGGGGGTAAAGCCGACCGGGGCGTGATGCTGACCACTCACCCCCATCTAGTGCCGAGGTCAAAGAAGAGAGGAGCTATACCTCCTCTCCCCCCCAAGCGCCTACATGGCGTATAGTGGGACAAACTTTTACTTTTTTACTCTTGATCAGTATTAACAAGCACAGAATATACACTTTAATACTCATAATATCCTCGTGCATTCTTTGTAGTGTGCATTTAGAGGCATTAAATCCAAATTTTTCTATTGTTCCCACTTTGGCCATCAGATTGCAGTACTTCAAAGTCTACCTCACAAATTTCCTCATCCATAATTTTATTATCCCTGCTTATAGGACATTCATAAGTATGATTTTGAGGTCATGCAGAAATCAAATTTTATCCAAATCTGTCCACTGGTTCTCAAACTGAATCTACTGCGCAGGCGGATGAACGGACATGACCAGCCCATTATTTGTTCTCGCTATGCATTTTGTGCAAAGGATGCATAATAAGTATTAGGTGTCAGCTTCATCCTCCAAATATCTTAATTCTCATAAAACGTGCTACCATTTTCTGAGTTTATCCATAATTATTCTAGTCAGAATCATACAGCCTTAATACGATAACCATTCTAAATATGAAGACACTTACTAGTAGATGGACTCTTTGAATGAATCACCAATAAGATCATAGTTGTTACCCACGTGGAGTAACTTGTCGACACGATGTGCCAAATTAATATCCTGGAGGTGGTTCCTGCATATATCCATAGCCGTTACAAAGAAGAATGTGTCCTTGGGATTCTGTATGTTGAATGTCTGACCTTCAATTGCATCCATTATGTCTACCAAGATCGAACTAACAGGTCCTCCTGAAAATAACATTAAATTTTCGTTATTAGAGTTGCTGTCACCAAACTATATGCTTCATGAAGGCCACAGAAGAAGTCAACAGCCCTCCTGCCCCACTATATGTAACACCAAGTCAACAGTACAGCACTGCTAGCTTTGCTATGACGTTATACAATTTTGATGTCACCTTGAAGCACACAACTTGGTGATGTCTATTACAATGGCAGCAAACATGGAAATATATGGCATACGAAAACCAAGATTTTTAAATGACGTCTTGTGTGACGTGAAGTCTGGTAGAAGATTACTGCTTTTTTCAGAGATGCTTACTGGCTCCATCGTCAGGGTGAGAAGTACTTATCGTGAGAACCTGAAATCTCAACCAGATATTTAAAGTTCTCATTCGACTTTCCAGTATAGGAAATTAAACTTTCAATCTTTAATTTATAACACAATGAGTGAAATTTTCCTTAATCCTCTTTTTTGTGTGCAAATTTCCATTGTAAATATTGTCAAATTATATGCGCATGAGAACCCCATATTTTGACATAATCTGGGTTAGCAGGTAAGTCATCTTATATCCTACACAAACCAAAGCACACATTTTATTAACTAAGGCACAATGAACAAAAGGGTGAAACAAGAGTCTATTTTTCATATACTTTCCAGTGATACCATTTTTGTCAAAATTCCCAATAAAAGTCTAATGAACTCTCCTTGTTGGTGCATATATACATACATACTGACAGACTGAATGTACATATCATTTTTTTTTTATTTGTAGTGTTCTGTCTGACGACAGGTCCATATATTATGAACAGGATCCTTCCAACCTCTTCAGGTTGTCAGGGACCTGCTCATACATATATACATTCTTGGCAGAGATGATCAGAAGTGGTTTGCCATTGCCTTCTTCTATGTGTGAGTGGAGTAATTGTTGGGATGCCACGGAGAAACCGGGGAAGCCCCCGGAGGAAAACTCTGTGATGCCTAGACCACGGCCTTGCCCAACACAAGTTATAAATTTGAGCACCACCGGGAATTGAACCCGGGACCCCAGGCTTACAAGGCTAGTGTTCTGACCACTAGACCACCGTGGCAGGCTACATATCACATAAGAACAAAATAATTCTGTGTGTTGGCATTACTCACTCTCTTTGCAAAATGTAATAAGCACGAAGTAAAAACTTGCTAATGATGGCTGCACACCAACATGTTTGAACTCAGATAATGCTCTGAGTGCGTAAGTCTTCACATTTTTCTGCGGCCCCATGCTACTAACTGCTTCCAACACAGCATTCAGTGTTTCAGTATCTGGTGTTATATTTTGTTTTGACATGGCAGTCAACAGTTCCTGCACAGAAAAGAACATAATCAAATGAACACAGTAATGAAAGAATATTAATACAGACCCACAATCTACAAACACATTAATTAAAAAGAAGTTTGAAGAAGAACATTCATTCAAATGTTTAAAATTTTGTAGTAACGCAACCACAAACTGGAAAGTATTAACTGTGCAATTAATGATCCATTTCTTTCCACATTTCTGACAGCACAGACTTCCCACATGTTAAAATTGTTGCATAAAACCTCGTGGTCACAATGCTGCCATTTTTGAAATTCTTAACACATAAAGACAATGTTTCATATATAATTTTCATTAATACTTATTACCTACCTCCATACAAAAATTCATATGCCTAGCTCCAATGGTTTATTAGTTATCACCATCAAACTGAAAGTTAAAAATATATGCCATAAAGCCATATGTAGTTTCATATCCTTTAAAGGAAAGACTTAACAGGGCTGTAGAGTCGGTACTAAAACCTCTGACTCCGGCTCCTCCATAATATTAATATAATGGCAAACCTACTAAAATGGTAAATGGCACCATAAGAGATTTCATCACCACCACGTTAATCATCAGGCTACTTTTTTAGACTTATAACCTATATTTAAATATACGTCTAATGGCGACATTCTGACTGCTGAACAGTTCTCTGTGTTATGACAGTGAGGCATCTGAAGGTGATTAGATCTGCCTCAGTAGAATGCCTTCTCAAATTCACGTTTCTGAGCTCAGATAGCATTCGGATGTGCAGCACAACTTTCTGCTTCCTGGCCTGCTTCTTCTGTGAGCCAGTACAATTCATCCAGCTTCTTGATGATCACGTTGTTCACACCCATCAAGAGACCTCTTTAAGGCTGACCCTCAAGCTTAAAACAGGCGACAGCCACACCTTTTCCAATTAAAAATTCACGATCATCCTGTCATTTGACAGCATGTAACTTACGCAGATATGAAAGCTTTGCTAAGTAAAATAAGATTTTAAAGAAACGAATGGAACACAATTGTAATAATAAGATCTATTTACCTGAATGAGTTGCCATCTGTGCTCATTTCCCTCATGTAAGTAGCAGGCAACACGAATGAGTGAATTAAATGCATCCCTGGTTAGCAAAATTCCTCTTGCTTGCGTTTCTTGGTACAACCGCCATGCTCGATCAACTTGGAAGAAACGTGTCATTCCCTGCAGCAATGTGCAGTATGCAGGTGACCCTGGATGGTCCAATGAACGGAACACATTCTCAGCCAAGCCATTATCCCTTGAGCAACAAAGCGCATCCATTACCTGCCTTATTTCCCTCCATTGCTACAAAGAATGGTCATTTCGTGGTGATAACACTTAGAAAAAACAGTAGCCAATTTTAAGATTAATCACTCCCAGCATTCATCTGGAAGCCAAAAGTAAATGGCAAAGCATTTCTTTTCCACAACTTTGCAAACAAAATACAGATGTACAACATATTATGAGGCTCGTCCACAAAGTAAGTTTCCCTGGGGCCGTTTACAGAAACAAAACACAATTTCATAGAAATATTTATTGCAACAGATACAGCAAGTGTCCAGCTATTTTTCAACATATTCGCCACCGGAATTGAGACATTTGTCATACCGTGGGACCAACTTTTGAATACCTGTGTCGTAGAAGTCTGCCGCCTGGGATTGGAACCACTGTGTGACAACCATCTCCGCCTCTCTGTCATTCTCAAAACGCTGACCGGACAGGAATTTCTTGAGGTGTAGGAAAAGATGGAAATCACTGGGAGCGAGATCCGGGCTGTAGGGTGAATGATTAAACACCTCCCAGCTGAACTCCTGCAGGAGACTCGCTGTCCGTCGAGCCGTGTGCGGCCGAGCGTTATCACTGACCGCACTTCACAGTCGGCGGGAGCTGGAATAAGAACCTCCATCTTCAACAGCTGCAACGATGCTACTGTGAGAATGCGGGAAGTGCCGTTAGTGCATGCGCCATGCTACGTCATTGCTCTATCACGTACGCACAGTCGCTTCGCGCAATATAAGGTTTGCTAGCTGTGGGACGAGTGGGAAACTTACTTTGTGGACGTGCCTCGTATTACAGCAACTTGCTGTTGGGGTTATGAAGGCATATATAATGCACTCCACTTCCATCACACAACAGCAGTAGTGGGTGGAGAGATGCATCATCTACTCCGGCTCCTTGTGCCTATCTAGTAGTTAATACACACTGACATTGTACGATAAAATATTCAAACAGAAGTCAATAAAGCCAGATGTCAGTGACATGTAACAAGGTTAAAACTCATGCTAACGTATCAGGGTTGTCACCCAGCATATTGCAGCCAGTGCTTGGCAGGTAAAACCTCTGGCATCCGATGCCGTACCTTGGGAAATCTAGCAGGATCTGTCTGACACTAAGTTCTACATGATAAGGGGCGCACACACATGGGGTGGATTGGCAGACAGAAGATTGCTGTGTGTTAGATGGGTGTGGCCAAACCTCCGGCAATTCACCACAAACTTGTTCAAGCAGAGAGAGCAACAAGACCTTCATAGGAGGAATGTCACTAGCCTCGAATCTTGCTGCTCGGTGTGTGTGGTCCCAGTCCTGTAGCCACATGGCCAAGATACACAGGTGAAGGGCAGTTTTAAAATCTAAACTGTACAAACCAAGTACCAGGGTACCTCGAGGGTCTACTGCAGTGAAGGGGAAGGGAGAGGAAAGGGAATGCTACTATCTAGTGGGATTATAATATAGTGTGTCAAAAACAGGGTTATAATTAAGATTGCTGTCTTCTGGGTTATTGCGCTGTGTAGTCTGGGAGATTTCCACCGTTTCAGAGGCCATACTGAATCCGTCATCAGGGCGATGAACATAACCCAGCAATCTTCAAACTCACAGCTGCGAAAACCTCAAATCCTACAGAGTTATAATTATCTATATTAGTGTCACTCAACTTTTGTATAATCGCACAAGATTGCTCTCACAGGGAATTATAATTATCAACTTACGACAAAGACATTCGAGTGCTTAAAACAATTTTAATACCCGCAGTTGCTATGCTAAGCCTACCACAGCCTCAGCAGAGTGAGCTCTTTCAGACAGTTACTTCAGGGTGTCTGACAGACTTTCAAACTACATACTGTAACACGAAAGTAAACACGTGGAGTCTCCTTACTTCCAAGTCTTCCGCTGTTTATCTTTATGCGAGCCACCATGTCTGAACCAACGCTCTTCAATTAAGTCTTCTGGCAGTGTATCTTCACAGTTATAGAAACACAATAACTCTAGAAATGACTGCTTTGTTGACTCAGATATACCTGGTAACAAAAACATCATCTCTGTTTAATTTCACTTGAACTGTAATTAACAGAAATTATGGCAACAGTATTAGCAGTAGCATCAGCATGTTCAAAAGCAGCTCAGGTGCTGTCGAAATTTGTGCCTGTCTCCTAGTTAATATACAGAGTCAAAGTGTGATAAAAATGTTCATGTAAAACAGTTATAAAATGTGCAAGAAGTTAACGGCTTGTAAGAAGGTTCAATCTCACATTAAAATATCAGGGTCATCACGTAAAACATTGCTGATGGTGCTGGGCAGGTAGAGCCTCTGGGGCCTGGTGATATACAGCAGGCAAAATGCATCTGACAATAAGTTATATAATACATTAAAAGGAGCCCAAATGGGGTTAAATTCAGACGAAAGATGGCTGAGTGTAAGATGGGTGTAGCAAACTCTCATGTAAGACATCACAACCTCTTCAGAGCAGACAGTGATAAGAAGACCTCCATGGTAGTGCCACAAGAAACACATCTTGCAGCTTGTTGCCTTGGGTGTAGTCCCAGTCCTGTTGCCATTTGGTCAAGATGTAACGATGGATGAAATTCTTAAAGTACAGGCAGAAGACATCACGTACCAGAGTGCCTTGAATTGTGGCATCACTGGCAGCAGGATCTGCAACCTCATTCCCACCAATACCTACATGGTCTGCTACCCATGTTAAGGTTATAATAAAATCCCATTTGGAGAGTATTTATGATGTATGATGCGCGTAGTTCCAAGACGAGTGGGTGGGTGAAATCAGGTGCAGCCACGGACCGCACCGAGGAAGTCTTTACGCAGCAAAAGAGACTTCCTTGGAGGAAAGTACCCACAGTATTAAGATCCTTATAGACCACAAGGAGCCTGGTGGAAAAAACTGAACTGAAGGAGTTCTGTTGAAATTTAAGAGAATGTACTTGAAAGTATATTGCGTGGTCACAGATTCCCCGACAGTGACGCCTCACATGATGCTGTCAGGGAGTGGGTACGAGACACCCCCAAACAATGGTTTCGTGAGGCAATACGGAAATTGCCAGAGAGATGGTAATGGTGCATCGACCTCCAGGGAGAATATGTGGAACAGGCCGAAGTATAACCTGGGAGCCACCACCATCAAGGATCACATAATCCAGGTTAGTCTAAATCATTTGTATACGCCCCTCGTACATCATCCCTCACAGATATATTTGCATAGTTGGTGAATTTAAGTCAGTAAATTCAGTACTCAGTGCCCACAGGTAACAAGTAGTTCAATCTACTGAAATCAACAGAACAGGTGCCACTTCTTGGTGAAACCTGAAGACAAAGGAAGATCCAACATTTGAAACGCTGACCTCTTTTAAAATAACTACAATATCAACTGATGACAAAGTCCAGTTACTGATATTAGGGGCCCAAGCACATGACAGGATATCACAGCACCATCTTTCCTTAGACACCTCCCCACCAAAAAAATGTAAATGCTGCAATCAAGTTATTTCATGTCACAGCAAACTGCCACCTATATTTTGTAGCCCTCTCACAAAATCTCGTCTAGCATTATTTCAGTTCTTTTGCGTCACTTACTCTGTCCTTTATTCTGTAATAACTGGTAAACTGCAATAGCATCTGATACCAACACATCATCGATAACTTTCTTCAGAACCTCTTCATCTACCTCACTGTTCTCATCATACACAGGTCGTGGATAAAATACCTGAAATAAAATCAAATCTATCACATATAGAAGATTATAATAACAAATCTTGAAACAATGCGTATAACTGCTAAATACAAGATCTGTAAATACAGCATAATAGTGGTTACGCCTTCTGTTTTGTACCAGCGAGGTGCTCAGCTGACATCAGCCAAAGCACCAGGTAAACTGATGAAGGGATTTTGTGATTTTCCACAGTCCGTCTGGTCCTAGCCCAAAACAGGCCCAGACACTTCCTTCCCCACACGTAGATTCACCATAGATAATCCTCTCATCTTACCACCGCACAAGTCAACGGCAGAAGGGTTAGACAATTCAGTCATTCATGTAATTCACACATATTTTAAATTGTCAGGAGTTTTAATTTATATATGTTGCAGACATTTATTTATTTATTTATTTGTAGTGTTCTGTCTGAAGACAGGTCCATATGAACAGGATCCTTCCATCCTTTTCTCAGACTGGGACCTGTTCATATACGTTCTTGGCAGATGATCCAGAAGTGGTTTGCCATTGCCTTCTTCTGTGTGTGAATGGAATAATTGTTGGGATGCCGCGGAGGAAAACTCCGTGTTGCCTAGACCACGGCCTTGCCCAACACAAGTTAAAGTTACAGAGCGTTCGCGTACAGTTTGGAACATGAACACTAAATTTTTATGTAGTTCGAAGACGTGGAATAATGAGACCAAATACAAAATGACTTACTTATTTATAAAGCGACGGGAAGAAGGATTATTTTAGTGTTCTGTCTGACGACAGGTCCATATGAACAGGATCCTTCCATCCTTTTCTCAGACTGGGACCTGTTCATATACGTTCTTGGCAGATGATCCAGAAGTGGTTTGCCATTGCCTTCTTCTGTGTGTGAATGGAGTAATTGTTGGGATGCCACGGAGAAACCGGGGAAGTCCCCCGGAGGAAAACTGAGTGTAGCCTAGACCACGGCCTTGCCCAACACAAGTTATAAATTCGGGCACCGCCGGGAATCGAACCCGAGACCCCTGGATTACAAGGCCAGCGTTCTAACCGCTAGACCACCGTGGCAGTATTAATTCACAAGTGCTTCATAATTGATTTTACACTTTCACCAGCAAATTCTCATCACTCCTCACTTCCGTAGTGTGATAGAGGTAGCATGATTTTCTGAAATGTCAGCAGTAGAACCCAGATCTACATGACGACAGCACCCAAACATAAAATCAAAAATAAGGGTTTCATAGTCCATCATCTTTCTATTTTAAAAATCTCTTGTCTATTGCCGAAGAGTAGGAAATGAGGTTACTTCGTATTTTAACAATTTAAATGAAAATCAAATTTGGTCTGATTAATAAGAATCGCCATCTTCAACACAGGATTTCAAATTATCATGAACAATGCAAACTTCTTAAGCAGGATTCTTTTCAGTGGTCATCATACTTAAGCAAGATCTGTAAGCTGACATTATTTTATTAATTCCATAAACAGAAAGTCCTCTCACTGAATAATAAAAGGAGGCAGCAACATTATGGATATTCTAAAGTCACTTAAATGCAAGTGTACAAGGATACTAACTTAATTAAGATTAGACAACATGCTATTAAACCAACTTTTATTTTATATATATATATATATAAAGACAAAATACAACAAATTACCTGTACTGGAGGATATGAAACTTTGTGCTGAAAAAGTTCTGAGTTCTGTGCTCGGATCCACTGAGCTGCTTTCCGTCCAGATTCTTTTGACAAGGCAAATGACCTCTTCTGAACATTAGACACGGGTATTAAATAAGGATCATCGTGATATTTATAATGTGCGGCTGTCAGATCAGGCTGAACTGTGCTGGCCAATGCCTTTATAAGAACATAAAAACTGAATTAAAGTGTGAACAGAAAAATGAAATGAGCAGGGGTACACAAAAAGTTCAGTTTGTCATATATCATTTCCTAAAAACTAACAGACCGATACTTACCTTCAGTATATCTGTTGGGCCTCTATGGATTTTTTTTGGTATAATTACTTCCTGGCCTTTGGCTGAAGAGTATTGTTTAATAATACCTAAAGTAATATTCAGCTGTCTTCTGTTCTGAGACCTAATGGAAGACAGAGAAAATGAAGCCTGTTCATTTAAATGTTCTGTAGTATAATTCAATCAATTCTCTTTCAAAATGTAGGATCTGGGCAAGCGTGTATATGATGTCAATAGGATAGATTAGGAGAGCAGTATGGTATGGTGAAATGTGCTGGCTACCCTGCACTCAGGCACAATACCAAAATTTATCTGGCCTATAACAGTCGTACCACTCATGACAATAGATACTTTAAAGCTAGTTTACTTTGCTTACTTCCACTCTGTAGTGTCATATGGATTAATCTTTTGTGGAAATTCAACAGACTGTAATAAAGTTTTTTACATGCAAAAGAAAATAATTAGAATAATGGCAGGTGTCAAAAGCAGGGTTTTTTGTAGAAAATTATTTTGTAAATTTAATATTCTTCCACTTGCAAGTGAATTTATACTCTGCTTGCTATCATTTGTGGTAGAAATCTTGGATAAATTTAAAAGAAATACAGATGTACATAATTTAAATACAAGACGTAAACATGATCTCTATGTGCCAAATGCTAACTCACTAAAAATCAAAAAGGAGTGTACTATACAGGTATCAAGTTATTTAATAATCTTCCACCAACAATTAAAAGTCTAAATTATGATTTAAAGGTATTCAAGCCTGCATTGAAAGATTACCTCTTCACTCACTCATTCTATTCTGTAGATGATTTCATCTCTGCTGAAAATTTTTAAGCTTTATGTATATCTATAGTGTATATGTAAAGCAAGTTTTCTATTTCTATTTAAAATTTAAAATTCTGAGGTTATGTATATTATCATACTTGTACTGCAGAATCTGAAGTTTATGTTCATTGATATGTGAAATACGTTCTTGTACTTGTGTTGAAAGTTCTGAAGTTTAAGTATATTGTATGAAATGCCATGTTCTACATCCTTTGGTTGAATCCTAAGAAGGATCTATGGAATGTAAATAAACTCTACTCTACTCATACGGAGCAAAACAGGTCTTTCCAGAACGTTTTGGATAACGTCCTAAATGTGCCGGCACTGCCAAACTAAACCTTACCTTAATGCTAGATGTATAGTCGGATTCATGTTGCAGGCTGCACGGTATTTCTGTACTTAATGCTTGGTGTTATGCAATAATATAATTACTCATAGTCATAAGTATCACAACAATTTTAATTCTGCAATACTAAATCCATATTTCTCTCAGGTCAACCTCCTGTAAATAAATACGTACCATACATAACTACCAAGCACAGATAATTCAAGAAAGTACTACCACGGAATGAGCACAGTTGAACTACACCACAGTAATACTAAGAAATTAAAGACATGGCCAAATTCCTTCAAGACCCCTGGAAGAGCAGGACACGCTAGAGCTCGCAGAGGATCAACCTAAGCTAAAGATAGAAGAAAACAATTTGCTATTTATTTCACACCTAATTTTTTTAAGGGCCAGTATTAAAAATGCGAATGTTATTAGATTCAAATATGCATACAATTTAGCATTCATAACTATTAGATTCGACCACTTAAAGAGATCCAAATGAAGATTACCATTTAAGGTCGAAACATGTAGTGGATTTTAATAAACATCGAGACTAATCACAAAACTTGTGTAGATGGACTGTCAATCTATCATCACGCAACAGGATGCATTTCTAAAAACCGCTTACAAGAGTTCAAAAAGATTGATACAATAGCGAAAATTAGTATTATAATCATAAGAGAAAATATGTATCAAGCTGTGGATCCATTAGATTCTAGTTTTGGTTCACATTATTGTTTTTGATATGTTAATTAAGAGCACAAACATATAAATATTTTCGGTTTGTCTTCGCGCAACATCAACGGATTGGTAACTTGTGTCTTAACCAATTGCAAAACACGTGACCTATAACACCATCTGTCCGCTCGTTCTGAAATTACTGTACGTACGATCTAGCAGCCAGTCGATAACAACGGTAACTACTATCCAACGTATTACCCTCATGCGACCCTTAGCCACTCTATAGGATTAATTAATTTTAAAAATTGAAAATGAATGTCTTCTGGGATTTTACATCATACAGTCTGGTAAAAACTAACCAATGTTTGAAAGGTGTTTACTGCAGTAAGTACTTCTAAAATTCCAATAAATTTTTTGATAAATGTTTTGGACATCAAGTGGAGACATCCTGTTATCATATACTAAAGATAGCTTCCTTACCTTTTCTGTTTAAGTAACACTGATAAAGTACTTATTACGAAATTGTTACAGTCCATTATGTGATAGTAAAGAAGTATTTTAATAATTACAATTCTGCCATTTGTACAGGGATGCAAAAGCTCATCCCAATAATTTTTGTAAGTGCCTGTGAATGATAACAAATACATTTGACAACTAAAAAGCATTTTTGCAAAGCCAGCAAGAAATGTTATAATACATTGTGATTGCTCGACAAGAAAGTGCTACAAACTAATGTCTCCTGAGACTGATTTTCTTTAACTGATTGGTACCTGAGAGGGGAAAGAAAAACACTTATGTGGCTTATAAATGAAATTTTAATTTCTTCTTAAAATTCAGGAAAGTCTTATACTCCCACAAACACAGTACCTTTAATCTGTATGTAGTCATCACATGACACTGACATATCCAGTGTGAGAAATAACCTTATTATAAACCTGCTACTGTGTTAATCTCTAATAACTGAGAAGAAACAGCCTGGATGATGCTTCATGAAACCAGTCCTTGAACTTGAACTTTTTCTAGTTTATCTGGAGGAACATCAGTAGGTTTGGTTTTATGCCCTTGAAATATGTGCCCTTCCAGGTCGATAGCATAATTATGATCCACGGGACTAATCAAGGCATCTTCAATTGCTTTGTCAATATTGTCAGCTGTGATGTAAAATTTGGCTCTCTCCTAAAATAAAACAACGGAACAAAAATAGAAATCAATGGTGGACTACAATATCCATTTTATAATTTACTTCAATATCTCTACTGGAGACTGCAGCAGCCATCTTGTGTTCCACTCAAACGTCCCTAAAATGTGCCTACTGTTACATTAACACTATATTATTAGACATTTTACAACTCTAGAGATGAATGAAATCCATGTTATGGGATATATACGTCCCTTTCAGCCTCCAAAGGTTTATGTTCAAACTGTTTCAAGCGAATTTCAAACACACATGAAAGATTTGCAGTGTAATTTGGGCATGAGAAAACAATCCTTAAATTTCAAATGGGCATTATTATTGTAGTCATATTCTAAAATTGATAAACAAAGTGACATTATCACCTTTTCCTCTCGAACCATCTGTTCTGCTTTCTCCAGCTGTTCTTTTTCTCGCTCCTCAAAAGCAATTATCTTCGCAAGAATGATCTCCTTTCTAGCCTCCTGTATTTTCGTGAGACGTTGCTCTCGTAGCAGAGCCACTTGTTTGTTCCATTCCTCATTCTCCTTCATACAACGTAAATGTTCTTCTTCTTCATCTTTACTTCCCTGCAGAGCTGCTAAACTATTGGCTGACGTTTCTTTAAACTCTTGCCTAAAGTAATTTCTGTAACAATAAAGGCCTGAAGTTGAGATTTCAGGTTCTTATGGTGGAAAATATGAAGATGGCCGTCTTTGGGGGTGTTTCACTGTATAGTCCAGCAGAAGTTTACTGATGTTTCAGAGATGGGTGCTGTCAGCAAAGATGTCTGCAATGTTGGTGAACTTCTACTACACTGCAGAACACATCCCAGAAGACAGCCATTTTCATGATTTGAAGTTATTCACATACAGCATGAGCCATAAGATACATATCCATGTGACATCCATTTCCTTTAATGTAGACTGCAAACAGTCACAGTGATGTAACCCTGTTAATTGAAGCTCGGGAGAATATTCGAACTAAACACAGAGGAAGTGACAGGAGGCTAGGGAAACTGTATAATAAAGAGCTTCATAATGAAGACTGTCTTCTGGGATGTTACACCTTGCAGTTTTACAGAAACTGAGCAACAGAAGAAAACCTGAAATCTCACAAAGCTTCATAATGTGTATTCTTTGCCAAGTATGATTAATATGAAATTAAGAAGAATACAATGGGTAGGACATGTGGCATACATTGAAGGATTAGACATGCATGCACAATTTTAGTTAGAAATCCTGAAGGGAAGAGACTACTTAGAAGACTTATATATAGATGGGAGGATAATATTAAAATAAACCTTAGACAACCTGTAAATGCTGATAGGATTCATCCAGCTAAGGATAGGGACCAACAGTAATATTTTGTTAACACGATAATGATCTTTCAGATTTCATAAAATGTGGGGAATTACTTGACTATCTGAATGACTATTAGTTTTACAAGGACTCTGTATGATCTGAAGCTTTCACGGCAGCTAAGTATAACAAATTCTTCTTGGGCTACCAGCCATGTCAGGTGGTTGAATGGAGAAAACACCAACATTTCAAGAACCATCTTCATTCTCATCCTCAGTGTAGCCCAAGAATAATTCATTTACAAGGACACTGCTCCATAGAGTTAGTTACAGACACATCCACTGTGATAACTGGGAGACCATAATCATACATCCAATTTGTACATATTTGGTTGGTATGTCTCTTCATTTTCAACAACATCCCCAATTTACTTACACACACTGTCTCGACATATGTACAGTTTGTTCCACATCTTCCACTTGTGATTTCCCCAAATAGTACATAATATAACAAAAGTGGTTGTAAAAATTTTTCCTCTTGAAGAGATAACAGGGAAAATTATCAGCAGTTCCCTATTTAAAAATTAGGCACTGGAAGTCCAAAAAAATATTGTGTTAACCAATCATACAATATATTTTCTCTTGGAGAGGCAACACAGAAAATACAGCATTTGCCAGTTTCAAAAATCAAGCTCAGCAGTGTTTGAAACATATACAATGATGAACCGGAGAAAAAAAATAAACATGCCCCTCTTGGACAGAAAAACCCTAGATGAATAGTGATTTTTCTAATGCAAACACTGGGCGTAGCAGTGTCAAAAGAAAACGGCGTTAACTCTCCCCAGCCTATGTCAGACTTTCCAAAAGGTTTCTTGGTCCTGAAGTGTGCATTTATTAGTGAGTGACCAACCCACTGACTACTGTGCATATGAAACCCAGATATCTTTCCTACAAAATTTCCAAAACACATACATACCTAACGGAGCGCATTTCCGTTCTGTAGCGATCATGTAATCTTTTGAGCTCAATGTCTTCACTTTCATCAATTTTCGGTCGTTCTGGAATACGAAATAACTTGCTTTTTGCCACAGGCAACCACCTCGGTTTCCTTTTCCATCTCACACATTGTATGCACACAGGACTTAATTTTAAATCATTCCACACTTGTAA
Organism: Zootermopsis nevadensis; assembly: GCF_000696155.1. Next base: position 371,301 of record NW_019060376.1, on the reverse strand, counting down.
CCCCAGATATTGCAAATTAGGATAGATTGCATTTACTGACCGTAACATGGCTGTATCGCATGAACATAAAGTAAATTTACTCTGCCGATTTTTCACAGCATAATATACTAAAAAAGATCACAGACAACAAACATTATTAATCACAATTATAGGTCATCATACATCACACACAAAACCAACACGCAGATCAGTAATTCAAGTAGGCAACAAAGAGTAATTGAGACCAAATTTTAATGTTCCGAACTCGGAAGTGGCTTGATCTCACTCAACCCATGATAGGTAATAAGAGAAAGAGACTTTAGTAACATGTAACGCTTACGCGCATATCGTGCTGTCACCTACCAACAGAGGACATGAAACTAGTGACGGGGAACAACCACAAATTACATTAGGATTGGTAACTAAACTTACAGTTTCGATCGCAAGTGACTTACGACGTACTTATATATATCGCTGTTATCTATCCCCATGTCATTAAACTACTGTAAAAGTAACCTGGTATTAAATAACAACGCGATCCACTTACAAGAGCTGCTTCCTCCTCTAAACACTGGATTTAATATTTAAAAAAACAACTAATAAGATAACTTATTGCACTATGTCGTCTGCTGAAACTGACCTACTCTTCTGTGGTACTTCAATCATCTGGGTAATGCTGTTATGATAGAGGTACTTGGCATTTCACTCAGTTTTTACCATACTACATGGAGCAATATCCCAGAAAATAGTAACCTTAATAGTAGCCACTGTGATAACCTGAAATGCCACCTCTACAAACTTCATCCCTGATTAATGCAGAGGCACTTCTCCACTGTACAAAATGAATGTATGTGAACTGTTTAAAACTAGAGTCATTGCAATCAGGAGGAAGTTTCTCAGCAGTTTATTTAAAAAGACCAAAAATATGCTCCACATCAAACATTAAAATTTTATGAAACTAAGTTCAGTAAACAATGACATGGGTAGAAGAGCGTAGTATTTGTAATCAATGAGGATAGCTGAGGTTGGATACAGCTAAATGGAAAATATGTTTCCTTTACAGATGACTTATGCTTGAAAGTCTTATAAAACACTGTTTCCCAGTTTCTGTAATTATAAATTATATGTAACAAGCAATAATACATAAGTTTCCATGTATTCACAAAATTACCACATTTACACAAGAGAATGTAATGCCAGAAAACCAAAGAATATATATTACTCAAATCAGAAAACAAGTACTACATTTAAAAACCTCCAAGTAATCTGAAGAATTGAATTAACTCTGCAAAAAAACAAACATTTGATGAAACACAGTATTAAAATACTAGTATAAACTAGTTTCTAAATTAAACATCCAAACTCTCTCAACTACAATCTTCTTCATAATTTTATTGAGAAAATCTCTTGGGAAATGCCTATGTGGAACAAGGACATGGGAAGATAACAGTAAGTTCTACAGAATTAGGATGAGAGACTCAATGTAGCTAAGGATCATGTTCAATCGCAATTTTTGACATTGGCAGTGTTCCACGTAATACAATGTTAGATAGACTACTCACAAGATTAGAGCAGTTTCATGACTGTGGGGGCTGTGGAGTTCCCAGTTTGCAGTAGTGTTAGAGCATAACCTAGGCCTACTTATTTCAGTTTTTTTCAAACTCAGAATTAATGACAAATACAAATAATGTAGACAATATACTGCCAAACAACATTTTCAATTTAAGGTTATTATAATTTTTTTTATAGATTCCAACCAATCAAATCATCCAGTAACTTCATGTGACTAAGCCAATCAACCCTCCAAAAAGATTTAGCACAAATTATTATAAAAGTAGAAGTTGCTATTATGAAATATCTCTAATAAAGTTAAATAGAATTCTATGTTGTCTTTGTCACCCCCACAGTGCTATTCACATCACCTATTTGAAATTATGTGCTCTAATAACAAAAAAACCTGCAAAAACTATCACACTAACTGCAACCACTTTTAGCACCTGTTTAATAGACTACAGAACATTTAATGTGCTTTAATTGTTACTAATATTTTGTTCATTTAAATACTAATGACTTAAGACAAGAGTATAACTGTTTTGATAGTTCTGGGTTTAGCTTTTAATTGCCCTGCATATTAAAGGGAATTAATGGAAAAAGGTTGGAATGACTGAACGATTACATAAATTTAAGTACAATTTGGGACAATCTAGAGTAAGTCGACTGGGTTACTGGGCATACCAGTTACTTCCCAGATTGTGGCTGCTAATCTTCGCGACTGTTCCAGTACACACGATGAGGTGGCAAGGCCCAGATGAACGCAATACAGCTCGTAGCAATGGACTTTACAAAGTGATGTCTTAGGGAAGCAAAATTCTGCCAGTTTCCTTCAAGAAATAAATTCAGTTAATTGTGGAGCTATAATAATGAAAGCAGGGCATTTTTTATTTAAATTTAGGTCATAAAATTGATTTTCCTCCTTCTATTTTTATAATCACAGAAGCTATCTACACAAAATGAACAGCAGATATGCTCATCTTCATTATGACATGTATGTAGCAACAAAAACTGGTTAAAGATCTGCACATTGCTTTGATAGCACCTTGTTTTCTATAGGAAATTATACATACTACATGGACAACATTCTATATTTAATTTAGTTTTGACAGAAAACATAAAATGCGTGTACTTACTGGTAAAAGTCTCCACATAGGATTCCTGGCCTTGGAAAATTCTTTAACGCGGCAGTCGGAAATATTTTGGGTTTCAATGGTGATGCCTAAAAAAATACTGAATAATATTAATAAAAATACCTATACATTTTCGTCATACACAATTATTATTCCAAAAATGTGTTAATGATGTAGTTCCTTAGTATTTGTATTGAAGTTAATGACAATGCACCTACATAGGTTAATTGCACCGTTGACCATTTATCCTTCAGGATGTAAATGAGCAGAATTAATGAAACAAGGAATAGACAAACTACAAAACTGTTCATAATAAAGGTTTGAATTATATGACCCAACAAAAATGTACCTAATGAACACAATTCTCTTTCTAAAATCAATAATCTATATCCTGTAACAGACAGTTACACATTTGTCATCATTTGATTGCTTGTGCTCGCCGTGGACAATATGTATACTCCGTCTATTCTATTTTGAGACCTGCAGCGCACCTTCCGTAGGTACAGAGAAGGTCCTGTCATAGATTAGACAGATTTCATATCTTCCAGGAGATGGGTAGCAGGGGAGACCGGGGTTATTTGTTACTTGGGGCAAGTAGTTATTTTCAAATTTTAAAGTAACTATCACTTGCAAGCCCTCCACCAGGTATCAGATAGAAGCCATATGGGGTCTCCCTATCTCCGACTCAGCAGTCTCTAGGCAGTTGGTCATAGATTGTGGACACTATAAAATGTGTTTTCTTTTTCTCTTAGTAATTTTTTTCCATTTTAGGTACCTACTTTATAATCAGAACTTATTTTAAGTTTGTAAAATGTGATTCATGGCAAGTGAACTAATATATAGGTATTTTGTTGTCATATTTTTAAATCTGTATAAAATTTGTGCTCTGATAATTCATTGTAAAACAAAATGGTACGACGAGAGATAAGTTCTTATGACAAACGAGGGATTAGTTGTTACACTAACAACTTGTCCCATTGTTTTATTTGCTTCTGATTTTGTTCAGGTTAACACATACAAGAAACTATGAGGCTATGAACAGAGGCACAACACCTAGAGAAACATATGACAGTGGGAAAAAAAGTTTTGGCTAAAACTAGACGTGTACAAAAAGCTTCAGCAAAGTATTCAATTCATTTTGAGACATAACAGATGTCTTTGTCACCCCCACAGTGCTATTCACATCACCTATTTGAAATTATGTGCTCTAATAACAAAAAAACCTGCAAAAACTATCACACTAACTGCAACCACTTTTAGCACCTGTTTAATAGACTACAGAACATTTAATGTGCTTTAATTGTTACTAATATTTTGTTCATTTAAATACTAATGACTTAAGACAAGAGTATAACTGTTTTGATAGTTCTGGGTTTAGCTTTTAATTGCCCTGCATATTAAAGGGAATTAATGGAAAAAGGTTGGAATGACTGAACGATTACATAAATTTAAGTACAATTTGGGACAATCTAGAGTAAGTCGACTGGGTTACTGGGCATACCAGTTACTTCCCAGATTGTGGCTGCTAATCTTCGCGACTGTTCCAGTACACACGATGAGGTGGCAAGGCCCAGATGAACGCAATACAGCTCGTAGCAATGGACTTTACAAAGTGATGTCTTAGGGAAGCAAAATTCTGCCAGTTTCCTTCAAGAAATAAATTCAGTTAATTGTGGAGCTATAATAATGAAAGCAGGGCATTTTTTATTTAAATTTAGGTCATAAAATTGATTTTCCTCCTTCTATTTTTATAATCACAGAAGCTATCTACACAAAATGAACAGCAGATATGCTCATCTTCATTATGACATGTATGTAGCAACAAAAACTGGTTAAAGATCTGCACATTGCTTTGATAGCACCTTGTTTTCTATAGGAAATTATACATACTACATGGACAACATTCTATATTTAATTTAGTTTTGACAGAAAACATAAAATGCGTGTACTTACTGGTAAAAGTCTCCACATAGGATTCCTGGCCTTGGAAAATTCTTTAACGCGGCAGTCGGAAATATTTTGGGTTTCAATGGTGATGCCTAAAAAAATACTGAATAATATTAATAAAAATACCTATACATTTTCGTCATACACAATTATTATTCCAAAAATGTGTTAATGATGTAGTTCCTTAGTATTTGTATTGAAGTTAATGACAATGCACCTACATAGGTTAATTGCACCGTTGACCATTTATCCTTCAGGATGTAAATGAGCAGAATTAATGAAACAAGGAATAGACAAACTACAAAACTGTTCATAATAAAGGTTTGAATTATATGACCCAACAAAAATGTACCTAATGAACACAATTCTCTTTCTAAAATCAATAATCTATATCCTGTAACAGACAGTTACACATTTGTCATCATTTGATTGCTTGTGCTCGCCGTGGACAATATGTATACTCCGTCTATTCTATTTTGAGACCTGCAGCGCACCTTCCGTAGGTACAGAGAAGGTCCTGTCATAGATTAGACAGATTTGATATCTTCCAGGAGATGGGTAGCAGGGGAGACCGGGGTTATTTGTTACTTGGGGCAAGTAGTTATTTTCAAATTTTAAAGTAACTATCACTTGCAAGCCCTCCACCAGGTATCAGATAGAAGCCATATGGGGTCTCCCTATCTCCGACTCAGCAGTCTCTAGGCAGTTGGTCATAGATTGTGGACACTATAAAATGTGTTTTCTTTTTCTCTTAGTAATTTTTTTCCATTTTAGGTACCTACTTTATAATCAGAACTTATTTTAAGTTTGTAAAATGTGATTCATGGCAAGTGAACTAATATATAGGTATTTTGTTGTCATATTTTTAAATCTGTATAAAATTTGTGCTCTGATAATTCATTGTAAAACAAAATGGTACGACGAGAGATAAGTTCTTATGACAAACGAGGGATTAGTTGTTACACTAACAACTTGTCCCATTGTTTTATTTGCTTCTGATTTTGTTCAGGTTAACACATACAAGAAACTATGAGGCTATGAACAGAGGCACAACACCTAGAGAAACATATGACAGTGGGAAAAAAAGTTTTGGCTAAAACTAGACGTGTACAAAAAGCTTCAGCAAAGTATTCAATTCATTTTGAGACATAACAGAGATTTTTCAAAACGCTACAAGCAAGGAGTAGTTGTAAAAGTTATATTTTCATGTTCTTGTTATTCATTTTAGAAATAGATTTTTCAAAACGCTACAAGCAAGGATTAGTTGTAAAAGTTATATTCTCATGTTCTTGTTATTCATTTTAGAAAGCAAAATAAACAAAATCAATAGTAAAATGTTTCTTTTCCTTGTGGTTTTAAATCAACGATTGTACTTCTATTAAGTTTTACAAATATTCAGATGTCATTTAAGAAGTGACAACAGAAAGTGTTGTATAATGCCTCTTTTAAGTTGCACTTTCAAACTTTGATGTATTATATATCAGAACCAGCGCAGCCATTGGTATCAAGTACTGGGTATAAAAGACTGTGTCAGGTGTTCTTCAATACAGAACAATCTGAACTTGAGGAATATACTGGTCGCATCCACACTGTATTGCGGGCTTACTATGAGAGACTTGAAGAACCTAGCTTACCAGTACGCTGTCAAAAATAATGTGATCATTCCAGCTGGTTGGTGTGATGAACAACATGGTTCTTCTGACTGGTTATCATCATTCCTTAAAAGGAAAAAAAAATCATCCATTCACACCCCACAAGCTACGAGTCTGGGCAGAGCAACTAGCTTCAACAAGCATATTGTTAAGATATTCTTCACTAATTTAGGTAAAGTGTACGACAAATACAATTTTCAGTGCCAAGATAGGATTTGGATGAGACTAGTAACAACAGCATAGCAAGAAAAGGTTTGAAGAAGGTTGGAGTGACGACCTTCACAAAAAGGGATTCTCTGGTCATCATGGCTGTGACTCAAAGTGCTAGTGGAAATCTATCCCACAATTCTTCGTATTCCCAAGAAAGAATTACAGGGGTCACTTCATTGCAAACAGACCAGAAGACAGTGCTGTATATGCAAATACATTAATGACTTTTTATTATTCATGAACTTTTCATGAAGCACATTAGGGACAATCATCAGTCAGTCACACCTTGCTGTAAAAGCGCTTCGCCTCGCCAAAGAAAATACCTCATACCTCTCACAAACTGCAACCCTTAAACAGGTCTGGGAATAAACCTTTCAAAAATTCTGTGAATGTGTCAGATGCATGTTTGAGAGGAACTACGACAATTTGCAACAACCCATCTATAGTAAGCCAGTCACTGCCGAATACACACACATCAAAGAACTTCAAGTCTGAATTTTCTGTGACAGGAATATGGCCATTTAACATAGACATATTTACTGACGAATATTTCTTGCCTTCTGCTACGACTGATCTTACACTTCAAAATACTCAGAACCTTACAAGAACTTCACAATGCTACATTTCAAACTCATATTTAGATATTAGCAACCAGGTTTCAACAGCAGGTAGGAAAACAGGACCCTCTGCTTCACAAAGGAACCTACATAATGTAAGCCATGTCAAAATCAGGCCTTTTTCAAAAGCAGACGCACAAAAGCAAAAACAAAGAGTGAGTGATGTTTTAATGGACGTTTCAGTAAAAGCTGCATTAGAGGCTAAAGTAGAATCATGCTCCTGGCCTAGTAAACATAACAGGTTACTCAGTGACAGCCAAGAGAAGACACAGGAATCAAGAGAAAAATATTAATGTTTTGAAGAGTTGAATCATTTGACGAGGAAGGCGACAATACTTCTGTATTGTGTGCAGAACCTCCATGTCCAGAGCACCTAAAAAATGGTTCCAGCGTATTAAATGGCACCACAAATGTGCAGTAAAATGGTTCCAGCGTATTAAATGGCACAAATGGGACCACAAATATGCAGCAAACTTAGTGACTAAGTATTTGTAGGAAATGCAACTCTGTTAATGACACTGACGACCTTACACCTGAAGATTAATGTGAAGCGGTAACTATACACACTTTCGAGATTTATTATTATATTACTTCAATAATTATTTTGAAACAAATTTGCGCACTCGTTTTTTTTAAAGTATTTCGACGGTTGAAATAGAAGGTAACAAATATTAGTCCAATTAAAATATAATTAAAATCATGCTAGACACTTTTCTATTAAACAAATAAACAAAAGAAAAAACTTAAGAGTGTATTTTTGTTTTTGCTGCAAAATACCATCACAAATGACCGCATGTGGTGTAACAACGTGCCCCATATTTGGATGTTACATTATGCATCCTCATAAACTGTAAATATCTCTAAAATGATAATTATGAAGACTAAAACAAATTATTGCCATTATCAATTGTTACGCACAAAATACATACAATACTTGCAAGAAAAGGGGGAGGGAGTTGTATCAACTAACCCTGGTCTTCCCTACCATGCACACAGTGTAACCTCACGCATTACCGGAACATGGGAAACTATCACACACACGCAAATACAATTTACTGCAAGCAATTTAAATGGCGTATGGTGGGACAGCTTTTTTATCAGACAGGTACGAGACCACTTCCTATGTGACAGTGCGTTCTATAAGTATTTGCTGTATGTGAAAGTGTGAATGCAGTCCTTCATACCATATTACTCCACTCCTAAACATTAACACCTTCATACAAAGCTGATTTCATGGTGTCGGCTTACCGAAGAATCCTCAAACCACAGGAAATATGCATAACTGAAAGTGGTGTCCTTCCACATAATAGCTGTGTGGCCCTCTTGAAGATGGGCTCTGCTGAATTCAACCATTGCCCATATCTGAGGATACAAGGAGGTGTGATCATCTCAGTGTACTTCAATATATCTTCAGTTTTCAACAATCATCTAAACCAGGCCTGCACAACTTGAATATACACGCGGTCCAAAATGTTAATTACAGAAATGCTTTGGGCTGCAGTCTCGTATTTCCTGCATGACAATTACATTAGTTAAAAGCATGTGAATTTTATGCATTAATTATGTGTAAATAAATATATTAGGTCTGCACAATATGCAGTCCGTGGGCTGCATTTGCCCCTGGAAACATTTTCTCTGGTCCAGGGACGAGCAGCTCGACTGTGCCCAGGCTCATGAAGAAGAATCTTTCAAAATCAATCGGATATAATAAAACCTGACATTCTATTTTCTTATCTATTTCCTTACCCACATTCTTGAAAGTTACCAGACCAATCATAAAAGTTTGTAATAATGAAAGTATTAATAACAACTCGTTAGTTATTGAACTCACTGAGATACTGGGAACGACCCGTTCTTCAAGTGCCTGAGCACTGCGGGTCCCAACTTTTTTCCCCCGTTGGATTGATCTTTAGACATTCGGTACGACTCCTTGGACGAGGGATCGGCCTGTCGCAAAGCCTAAGTTTCTACAGATATCACTTAATTTAATTTTAAGCGCTGGAAGATAAGAAGTGATTATATAAAATATTCTGAAGTTCTCACCTTCTTTTTGGTCAGTGATGTGGTTTCTTCTGAACTGAAGTCCAGGCTGGGAGCAGTGATGCGGTGATTGAAACGATCAATATAAAGAAAATGTACAAGACCTGGAAATTCCTCTAGATACTTGTTGATGGTTAGGGAAGCTCTGGTGGTCATTATTAAGGACAATATACAACGCATGATGAAGCAAGCAAATAAACTCTTAAATATACAGCGTTACAAAATGTTTATACAATGTGCATATAATTTCACCAATTTGAATTTCATATGTCATCAGTTATATACAACATATGTCATACACGTATCAGTAGAATCACACATTTTACTTGAGGAAATAATATGGCTGGCAGATTCCAACATTTGTTTTAGAGATGACCCCATCAGAACTATGGGAAAGTTTTTAATAAACTTAAAACTTTGCATATGGCGTAGTGTATTATCTTACTATAAAAATTTCTGATTCCTCGTTGTCGTCAATAAATTACGTCATCAACAATGCCGAGTATAAACAAACTCGGCATTGTTGTGGAACACGACAATGCCGAGTACAACACAACAATGCCGAGTTTAGTGTCTTACTCAAGATTTTAAAACGCAACCAACCCCCCCGAAAGGGGGTTGGTTGCTTTTTAAAATCTTGATCAAGCTCCCCCAAAAGGGGGTTGGTCAAGTGTCTTAACCCTCCATTCGGGGGGTTTAGTTTAGTTTCTTACACAAGATTTTAAAACGCAGCCACTGCGGAACCCAATAATATGCACACAGATTATGATAAGTATACTTTAGCTGTTAATAAGTGCTTAGTAATTAACTTACATTAATGATAACAGTTAATGTTACTAAAGGATATGATCCAAGAGTAAAGTTGCGTAGTGCCTTGACCTTGAGAAAACTGCTGAAATCAGAGAGGCGATGCTTCACTGTACCGGCTACAGCCAGCACGGCATCCCTTCCTATGCCAAGTACTTTGTTGTCAAAACACGTGAACTGCAACAGTTCTTTCAGATCCTCCAAAAACGGTGTCGTGCTTGCTTCGACCCGTAATAAGCAATCTGAGTCTGTCGTTTTAATGTATTCAAGATATTTCTTTCGCATAAATTCCCACTTACACTGCAGTCTATGCTGGCAATTTTCAATTTCTGGTCTTATGTGGCGCATTTTCTTCAGACCTTCAAATACTTTCTTGATACCATTCTCAAGATTTTCAAACGAGTGTTTCACTTCATCTGTCTCTCCTTGTAAATGAACAGTTTGTAACACATTAAGGAAATGGAACACATCATACAATCCAGAAGACACCATACCATTTCCAGTCTGAAATTCCCAGACAACAATTATTTATAACCCAAATCACATCAAAATTAACCAGTAATACAGTGTGTCCACAAAGTCCCTTCGGGGTTTTAAAAAATTGTGACGCGCAAACAAACTGAGGTAGTCACATGCGGTTTGCGGCAGATTACAGTGAAACTCTGGAAGTTTTTTACTGACTAGCTCAATTTGTTTGCGCGCCACAATTTTTCAAAACCCCGAAGGGACTTTGTGGACACACTGTACAACATACAAACATTTAAGACACACTTCATAAAATGAAGTCTTCTTGGCCAACTATCCTTGTTGATACAGATTAACATCAACATTTTGGAGACCGTCTCCGTCTCTACTATGTGCACCTGATGTGATGAATGAATTTGTGTAGCCACAGAGTGTAGGACAACATGTTGCGTTCTACTTGACAAAGGCCTGAAACAAAATATATTATTTTCAGTTACCTCAAACATCAGTACTAAATGAACTCCTTCCTCCAAAGGACAGATGTGTACCACATGAGGGTTGTACGTTATGCCGCTACCCATCAGGAGTACTATCTGACTGATGATTCCATCAGCCTCGTTGATATCCAGAAATCTCAATGGTGAGGTATGTGAATCCACTCGGATGGTGTCCTGCGTGGGCTTTGAATACTCCTTCCTCATCTGAGAAGGGCTACATTGCGGGCTAGACTGCGGACTGTAGAACTCGTCTCCACTTGACTCATCGGCATCTTCACTCTCTGTGCTCTCAACGAGGCTGGTATCGGCAGGAGCAAGGTAAAACGCTTCGCACATCAAGCTTAAGAACATGATGTCTCCTGCTGACAATTCTTGTGCGCCTCGACTGAAGACAAATTGTACAATTACAATATTAATTATGCAACATCAGAACTCAATAACATTAGAGGTTTTCGTGGCGGTAAGTCTGAAGATTGCAGTCTTCTGGGTTGATGCGCAATGTAGTCTGGTAGAAGTTTGCTGAATGGTGTTGGAGGCAACAAGGACCTCTGAAACGTCGGTAAACTCCTATCAGACTACACGGTGCAACAACCCAGAAGACAGAAATCTTCACTTCTATGTTTGTAGGTTTAGAAGTGCTTATCTACATACACAAATACATACATGTATGTATGTACGTCTATTAATTATCACAAAACAGCCTTGCTACAAAATCAAGTATGATTCAAAAGCCTGCCAGGGTACAGTACAATAACTATAACAACCACAAAACGGTAATAAAAAGTTCTAAAAAAGAAGGAGGTGGAGGAGAAGAAGGAGGAGAAGGAGGAGGAGGAGGAGGAGGAGGGGAAGGAGGAGGAGAAAGGTTTCTGCAACATGTCAGATAGAGAATGTAAAAATGACAACTCCAAGAATTACATAATAAAATTCACCGAGCCAATGTACACATAGATGGACAATTAACTAAAAGGAATAAAACAGCTATAACAACAATAATAACAACCACAGGCCTGGCTAAATAGACATTAGACTGTGGGATTGGTGATAAAATGGCAAAGTTACAAAAAAAATAATGGTTTTACATCAAAACGCAATAAACCAGAATCTGCAAGGGTCTGGCAGAAAAAAAAATATTGCCAATAAGGGATGCTAAAACCAATAAAGGACAGACTACCATGTATCATCAGACAAAATTAAACTGTGACAATTACATTGATGACACTTAAAAGCGCCAAAAACATTACACATTACCTGGAATACAGAGACAGAAATTTATTCTCAACAAGAAGCATGGCGTGAATTCGTGAAAATTCTGTAACAGTTTTCAATTTTTCAACAGTATCCTGGAGAGCTTTAAGTGACGTTGCCGTAAGATGAATGTTCACCATCAGCTGTTCTACAGCTTCAACTAGGAAAGCTTGGTCGCTGTCCTGCAACTGCATCCACGTGTCAAGGAGACGTGACAATAGGAAGGCACGGCTTTTGTTCCTTTTAAGTCTGAAAAAAAGACATTAGTCCAGTACCAGATAATTAATCCTTCAGCACAAAGCAATGTGCTCTAATACCACACTAAATGCTTAATTTGCAACTGATGAAAATATTCCATCTTCCAACTGCCGTCTCTGTTATTCAGTGCTTCCACGTACTGTAAACTCCCGATTATTTGGTCTGTAGATTACCCATCCAGTTCACAATAGCAAGTGACTATCACAAACTATTTCTCAAAATAAATGTTACATTTGTAGAAAGAGAATTTAAAAAGCTGACATTTTTTAAATTCCTGTGTTATCACCAGCAAATGACAAATAACGTTACAAATAGTGCAACATTTTTAATAATATCACAAAATTAGGGTATAAGTGGTATTATCTAATGGTATAATAGCCCAAAACATGTCATAAGAAGGCAAATCCATGAAATAAATAACACACATAAGTGAAAAGTTATTTGTTTATAAACTGTTGTGTGTAGAATGAGTACAATACAGACATCCAAAAAGTTTGAAATTCATTCCGCACTGATAAGATTGTTCACTGAGACTTCAATGCATTCAGTGGCTGTGAAAAGTTTAAAGTAATCCAAGAATCACTTAACATATCTTCCTTACAAATTCAGATTACAGACACCAGTCTTAGTACGACAGGTCATGTAAGGCCAAATAGTTAAAACCAGCTCACATGGAAACATTAGGTCCACACAGATGTTTCACAACTGTAATGAAGATTCCGAGTGTTCGCTGTAGCCAGTTTACATTGTTTAGGCCAATGTGAACAAACAAACAGCCCATGTACTGAAAAAGAACAAAATTAAAGTCTTACATCTCAGCATAATAATGGCGAACACAAAGGAACAACTGTACAATATGACGACGTACACATTTCTCAGAAGTTGAG